>ML343911.1:0-10926 GCA_005239505.1 Nicotiana paniculata | reverse complement strand
TTGTGGACTCGGAATATTATTTATCGTTTATATATATTTTCTGTTTCTTCTAACAATTCTTCTAATTTTCTGAGTTTTAACACAGAAGCGATAACAATTGTAGTTGTATATTACTGAATAGAAATAATGTAAAAAAATTGTAGATAACTTGTAGATAAATTGTATAATATATAATTAGTTGTATGAAATTTATTTTCACTATGTACTAATCAGATACAAAATATACAAAAGACATATTGTATAAATTTTGTATAAAATTGTATTTAAGTTGCACGATATTGTAGTTGCATATAACTGAGTAGAAATAATGTATAAAAATTGTAGATAAGTTGTAGAATATATAATTAGTTGTATGAAATTTGTTTTTACTATGTATAAATCAGATACAAAATATACAAAAGACATATTGTATAAAATTTGTATTTAAGTTGTACGATATTGTAGTTGTATATAACTGAGTAGAAATAATATATGAAAATTGTAGATAAGTTGTATAACATATAATTAGTTGTATAAAATTTATTTTTACTATGTGTAAATCAAATACAAAAAATATAAAAGACATATTGTATGAATTTTGTATAAAATTTTTATTTAGGAACAACCTTTGTCAAAATCAGTGACGTGTCATAGCATATATGATCCTAAGAAGATCTCAATATCTCTCGCTTTATATGTCCTTTTCCCTTCAATAATTGTAACTTTTTTTCTTTTTCGTTGACGTTCGGTATGCATTTATTAATTTAAATTTATATGTATAAGACAAATTAAAAGAAAAATATTTTAGTTAAAAGTAAAAAAAAGGTTATATCTAACCACAATCCTTGATGGTCTCTGAAACCTTATTCTTCAGTGTTTATGAATTGTTATTTTAATCTTTAACAATGTTGATGAATTTACTACAATACTTATTGAGTTTTAATATATTTTTATTTTTTGTGACGAGGCTTATTGGATATTTGGAGAAGGATCTAAATCCATGTCCTAAAAATTCAAATAACAATAACTAGCAGCAGATTTTTCGATAAATTCATAAAAGAACTTCTCTTTACTGATATTGTGAATGCACTTACAATTATATCCCAGAATAATCAAATTATATGGATAAATTAGACATCTAATGCACGAAAAGCAGGAAGAAATAGGGTGATATCAAATTAATCAAACTTTTTGAAAAGAAAAGAGTTACAAAGAGAGAAACTGATATGGCTTCGCAGCTGCTTCGGTTTCTCGAGGTTGTGTTAGTGTTAAGCATGCTCAAATAATATCGGAAAAATAAGGAAAGAGAACAAGAAAAAAAAAATGAAAAGGGTGTAACTAAATCCTTTGATTGAAGATACAAATAATGGATTTAGGAGCCTTTTAAGGTGGATTATATATATTTTGTAAATAAAACTTGTTTATGTCAGGTAATTAACTAAATATGGACATTAAAGATAATAAAGTTTCAAATAATATATAGAAATGAAAAAATTCAAAAAAAAAAAAGGAGAGGACATCTCCGTCCATTCCAAATATAAAAGTGCACAGTGTAACTATATCATACTCTAACTGTTTAAGTTGGATCTGCAAAATTTTATAATACACAAAAAATATTTTTTACTATTTAAAATTAGAATAGAGTTATGAATGTAGCTGCTATCTTTACATTTTATCTTTGAACTCAAAACGATTGGATATCGTCTTAACCTGTAAAGAAGAACTATTAAATTAGTTACTAACTTAAGAGTAACCGCATTCCACTATATTTTCTTAGTTAATCCACCAGTTACCTTATTTCTAATTTTTCTCTTTATTTTTTTCTTTCTATAAATCGTTTTTAAAAATTTTCTAATATAAATAATTAAGTCATTTGAAGAGGATACTCATTCAGCCATATTACTTACAAAAATTAGTGTTCGCCGATGTGATAAAAGTGTAATGACCCGATCGATCGTTCCGTAAGATTATCTCTATTTTTCGTGTTTATACTTTGTCATGTGTTGCTTGACCTATTTATAATGTGTTGGGTCGGTTGGTTCGGACTCGGAGTGGTCGTGATGAAAATTGAGGTACTTAGTCTCTTAAATGGGCTTATAGTTGAAAAAAATAACCGAGAGTTGACTTATAGGTAAACGACCCCGAAATGTGAATTTTATGGCTCGGATAGATTCGTAGGCAATTTGGGACTTAGGAGTGTGTTCGGAATGTGGTTTAGAGGTCCGGAGTAGAATTAGGCTTGAATTGGCGAAAATTGAGTTTTTGGAAATTTCCGGTCGGCAGTGAAAAATTAGCTATCGGGGTCGGAATAGAATACTGAGAGTTGGAACTGGCTCGTAACGTCATTTTGGATGTGTGTGCAAATTCCCAGATCATTCGAGCGAGTTTTGGGTAGTTTCGGCATCGTTGGTGATTTTTGGGAAGTTCGAAAATCCTTAGGCTTGAATCATGGGTTGATTTGATGTTTCGGTGTTATTTTGGGTGTTTCGAGGGTTCGACTAAGTCTAGGTGATCATTTATGATTTGTTGGTACTTTTGGTTGAGGTCCCGAGGGCCTTGGGATGAGTTCGGATGGTTAACGAAGGAGTTTTTGGCCTTAGAGGGTTGCTGGTGTGATCTGTTCTGTGATTTCCGCAAATGCGGAGGGGTGGCCGCGGGTGCTAATTGGGCATCGCAGGTGCGGAAATGGATAAGGGGGAGAAGGACCGCAGATGCGGACGATTGGTCGCACCTACGAAGTCGCAGGTGCGGTAAATGAAGCGCAGCTGCGGATTTGGCCTTTTAATGAAATCTCGCAGGTGTGCACCTGGGACCGCAGGTGTGACTCCGCAGGTGCGAGAATTAAGCCGCAAGTGCGGTCATCGCTGGACAGAACATAAATAGAACCCTTAGCGAAATTTGGTCATTTTTCCACCATTTGTTTTATACGGGTTTGAAGCTTTTTGGAGGGTTTTGAAGAGGAAATTTGAGGGTTCTTCGTGGAGGTAAGATTTCTGGACCAAAAACTCATTTATATTGTATTATTTGACTGATTGGGGGTGAAACTTATGGAAATTAGTGACTAAAATTGGGGGATTAGGGCTTGTAAATTGGAGACCTTTATTTGGGGATTTGAGGGGCCATTTGAAGCCCGACTTTGATGTTCTTGGTATGTATAGAGTCGTGGGAGGATGTGAATTCTTGTGATGTGATTTTTATCGAGTTTCGAGGCTTGGGCTCGATGGTCGGGTTTGGCCAATTTCGGGATTTTTGGTTGAATTTGATAATTTTCGAGTGGGCTTCGTTCTTTAGTATATATTAATGATATAAATCTGATTTTTGGCTAGATTTGGAGCAATCGGAGGCCGAGTCTAGAGGCAAAGGCATTGTAGGCTAGGATTTTTGCCGGTTTGAGGTAAGTAACGTTTTCAAACTTAGTTGTGAGGGTTTAAACCCCGAACTATATGCTATATGATTATAATTTAGGTGAAGCACATGCCAAGTGACGGGCGTGCAGGCGTACACTGAGTGATTTGTGGCCTGGCTCATCCCGTGGCATCGTCTAGTAGCTATTACGGACTAATATCCACACTTATATTAATGTGGTTAATGTGAACATGCTAGAAATCATGCTAAGTAAAATGCTAAGGCTTCACGCCGAAAATGCTGAGACCCGAGTGGTCATATATTGCTGTCTCCTTATGTGTTTTTATTGACTTTATATCTACTCAGTCATGTCATAGTATATCATTTCATGCCTCAGTCTCGGTAATTGTTGATTTTGTATATTTATCATTATTTCAGGCTAATTCACGCATCTGTGAGCCCATGTGAGTGAGACTGGAGAGTAATGACTGAGTGAGGCCGAAAGCCTGTTGAGACAGTTATGAGATCGGACTGCACACCGCAATGATACTCAGATCATGCCTTCGTTGGCTTGATATAGCGCTTGGGCCAATAGGAGCCCCTCCGAAGTCTTTACACCCCCAGTGAGCGCATTGATATTGAGGGATGGATCTTCCCTAGGGATGGATCTTGTCCGAAGTTGATGATAAGTGAGGGATGGATCTTCCCTGGCCATGGATCTTGTCTGAAGTTGATGATATGTGAGGGATGGATCGTCCCTGGACATGGATCTAGTCCGAGTGTTGTGTTCCGGAGATGGATCTTCTCTGTGGGGCTGGATCGGCCTTTTTCTTCAGTACTGAGTGACTACGGTCACCGGTGTTTATGTACTATCCGGGATGGATCTTCCCTAGGCTCGAGAGCCACGTACAATACTGAGTGGACTTTTATGTGAGAGTTGTGAGCACTATGTGCATTCCACACCGTTGAAGCATTGGTATATATAATACTGAGATACATATGGGTTACTTATCGTATCAGACACATTCTGCATTTATTATCTGTTAAAACTGTGATCATGCCTAAAATTATGTACACTATTTTTATGTCGTTTATTGAGGTTTAGTTCGTCACTACCTCTCAGCCCGTAGTTTGGGTTCGTTACTTCTGAGTTGGTGTACTCATGTTACCCCCTGCACCTTGTGTGCAGATCCAGGTGCCAGGATCGAGTGGGATTCGATTCTTCATCAGTGGAGCAGTTGTCGGAGATTGTGAGGTAGCTGCACAGCATTCGCAGCCCCACCCTTTTCCTTCTCATTTGTCGCTATTTACATTTTTCCTAGACTTGGTGTAATAAGGAAATCGTGTCAGTTACTGTGTTCTATTTAGCTGCTCATGACTGTTGGCTCCGAGTTCTGGGGACTTTTATTCAGATGTTTTTCATTTCTTATCCGCATTTGTGAAATGTTTAAACGCGTAAGATTTTGATAAAATTACGTTACTGTTCTAAATGGAAAGTACCTTGTATTATGTTCAGTAAATTGGCTAGCCTAGTACCACGATAGGCACCATCACGACCAGTGTAGATTTGGGATCGTGGCAAGTTGGTATCAGAGTCTAGGTTACATAGGATTCACCGGTCATGAGCAGGTTTAGTAGAGTCTTGCGGATCAGTACGGAGACGTCTGTACTTATCTTCGAGAGGCTGCAGAACCCTTAGGAAAAATCTCACATTTTTAATTCTTGTCGTGCGAATCCATTTATTCAGCTAAAAAGAGTAATTCTTTGAATTCCTTTCATGTATTTGAATGCGCACATGGGCGCTCGGTATCAGCCGTGCATCGACGGCTCGTGATTTCCATAGATGAGATGTGATTTTTAGCATGTTGGAAATGGGCCAGTCTGGAGGACTTGAGGTTGGGTTTTGTCTGTAGCTTGGCTGTTGAGATTCGATTGTGTGAACACATGCATTTGGGACTTATATGTTTGTTCATGTCCTTATTGATGGGATTTTTTGGCTAGATGACTATGTGGTGAGTGTGATTTGATGGTGAGATGTGTTTAGATTGTTTGATCGTGACAAAAAGAATTGGCAGGCGATGTAGCAAGAACTGTTGAGTGTTTGACTTCTGTCTTGAGTTGGCATATGGCCTCGAGTTGTGAGTGTATTGAAGGACCTCTCATGTAGTTTAGTTGTAGAGGGAAGTGGATCTTCCTGTTGTGTTATGAGTATTTGGTGATGTCTTTTGGGATGACCAATGCCCTAGCAGTATTCATGCATTTGATGAACAACGTATTTCATCCGTATTTGGATCCTTTTGTTATTGTGTTCATTGCTGGCATCCTAGTGTACTCTCGTTCCAGGAGGAGCATGCTCAGTAATTGAGGATGGTATTATAGAGATTGAGGGAGGAGGAGCCTTATGTTAAGTCCTCCAAGTGTGAGTTTTGGCTCAGCTCGGTAGCATTCTTGGGGCACATGGTGTCCAGTAAAGGTATCCAGGTGGTCAGACGAGTGTGGGGTGAGCTTCTAGAAGCTCAAGATTGCTTTGACCAAAACTCAAGTGTTAGTGTTTAACCAAAGAATTGGATTCTTAGTCAAATCTATTTTAAGAAGTACACGGGCTTCTGATAACCAAAGAGATTAGCAAATAATAGGACTTAGACTTGTAAATAAGAAAGCAATAAGATAGCATAAAAGTAAGTATATTTCGGTAGTGGTTCGAACGTGTCCATACAAGTGAGATTTTACTCTCTTTTATAGGTAATTTCTTAATATAACGTCTACTCTTGTTAATGATTGAGCATTGATGAATATTTATATCATTAATGTAACGTTACAATAGATAATCATAATTGTTTCGTGAAGATTCTATAACGTTTAGCTCATTGATTGAAGATCTATGAATCTGCCCTGGTTCATTCTGACCGTGTCTCTTCAACTTCTCAATTAGACTGGAGCTTCCGCTTCTAATTATCTCGTGGGTGTTTATCCCGTACCTCTTTTCTCCGTACCTCTTTCCAAGCTTTCATCCAGCTGTCACCCTTCGATTTTTCCACGTATACTGCTTTGTCATCCAAGATATTACATGTGTAATGTCTATTTTTTACCAATACATATAGTCCCCCCACTTACCATTTATTTATCAATTGAATATTTGGTATATGGATACACATTTATGGCGGGAATTTTTTGCCGATGTTCTACTCATGTCATTGCATATGTCTTTGAACGTACGCTTCGCTTGTCACTTCTATTAAATGCATGTGCTACGTGGTGATTCCGGATTGGTTCTGTAAATCATCAGCGCACTTTAAAGCTTTTTGCGGCTGCATCAGTCACGAAGTGACAGTTTTAATAATGATTTTACATCAGTATCTTTCCATTTTTTGACGGTTGCCTTCGTGTGTAAATACCCATTTTTGCCTTTGCTTCTACGAAAAACTTCTAACTTTCTTTTGCTGCTTGCAAGTCCTTCTTTCATGCAAATATGTCTTCTTTAAACCAAGACCCCAAAAAAGTAATAATAGTCAATGAACTATCTCCTTCTTTTGCTCCGATCCAGAGTAGGACGGGCGGTAGATTAAGGAGTTTGGGCTCAACACCTTCTAGAGGGTCTTCTTCTTCTCAACGTAACATTACTCCCCCACCAACTTCTAGGGTTATTGTTACTCCATCTTCTTCTAGGGCTAGAGCTTCTAGATCTTCTTCTAAGAGTACAGAGTCTAGTGAACGACTTCGCGAACCAAAGGTAGATGCGATTGTACCCGCTGAATTTTCTTTCGTAAATGACAGTGAAGTCATAAGAAAATATCTTTCTTCCATGACGTCTCATGATCGCGCTGATCTTTACCCTACTCAAATTACTGAGGGTTTGATGTCTCTTGTGCGCAGAGACTGTTATTGGAAATTTGATTTCCTGGTCTTGGTCCCCAATGAAAATCAAAGGATAAATTCTTACAAAGCAGGCTATTCTTTTGTATATACCTACCCTTTTACTTTGGGTTTCACGCCTTCCATTGACCCTGTCATTATAGAGTTTTATCGATTTTTTAACGTGTGTTTGGGACAAATCGGTCCTATCGTCTGGAGGGCAGTAGCATGCCTCAGATATTTGACTAACTTAGCTTCACTTCCTTTTACCTTTTATCATCTTATTCACCTCTACTCTCCCAAGTTATTACGCCAAGGATCTTTACTCTTGTGTCTAGGAGTAAGAGAGTTTTAGTTTCCTGATGATGATAAAGATAGAGGTTGGTATGCCATGTTTGTTGCTGCCCCTACAGGTGGATTAGTAGGTGAAGAAAATCTACCCTGCCCTGAGAAGTGGAACTTTGCACGTAAGTTTTTGTTTACTCACTTATTTCCTTACTCTTGATAGATGTTCAGTACCTTGACTGTTTTTGTCTTTTTTCAGCAACCATGGGAACCATCGAGGAGATTTCCTGTTTCTGTGGTTGGGTAGAAAAATTGTTGTTGATCGCTCCAATGAAAGAACGTTCTCGGAAATACATTTCTGCAAGGTTTGGTTGGAAAGTAAAAACCCATGGTAGGTTTTGTTTTTCTACGTTTCCCTGTTCTTTCTTTTTTGAACTTCTCTACTCCCTTTTGTTTGTTAGGGTTTCCCGCTTGTTGTGTCACCAATGCTGCTTTAACTGCTTCGAAGCTCTCTTTGGCCAAGGCTTAAGAAATTATCTTAAATTCTTCTTAGTCAAAAATAAAAGTGGATAGGACTCAAACCTTAGAAGATGAGGAGGAGCAGGAGGAAGGCTCGTTGGTTCGTAGTCCACGAGCAAGAAGAAGAGTCATGTCTGATGAAGAATCTGCTCCCCTTACTAGTCCATCTTCCGTGCCTGAGACTGATCATTCTACCCCTGCATACTCTGAGGAGGAAACTCCTTCTGCAGCCTCTAAGTCAGTTGAGCAATTGTTCCATCAAGGTTTTGGCTCAATTTCAGAGGAGACGCCTCTTGCCATCTTTCCTCCTTCTGCTCCAGTGGAACTTCAGTCCGCCGTGCCTGTTGTTGTTTTTGCTTCCCCGTCTGTTCCACCTGTGGCTCCTTCATCTACCCCTACTACCGTGCCTTTTATTATTGAAGTAGGGTCTTCTAGCAATGGGGAGATGAAGAGAATTATGATCGAGGTTCCTGCGGAAGGTAACCTCTTAAAGAATTCAGGCCAGGCGGATGTGTGGTTGAAGCCTTTGATTGGCCCAGTTAAAAAGTCAAAATTGGAAAGTCATAGCTCCTTAACGTGGATGAATGAGATTATACACGCATCTTTGAAGGTAACCTTCCTGTTATTTCTTCTTAACACTAGCCTTTGCCGTATCTAATTTTCCTTTTTTTTGTGTAGATCAATCTCATTGGTACAGAGTTGATGAAAAGGATCGTACATACAAAGCAGTTAATGAATGACCACCATACCGAGGCTGATAAATGGAAGGAATAATTTGAGAGCCTTCAACTTGATATGGAAGCAGTAGAAGAGGAAAAGTGCACCTTATAGCAGCAAGTTAGAGTAATTGCAGCGGAATTGTCGAGAAGGCTTCATCAAGTCAAGCAGGAAAGGATAAAAACATTANTCACTTACTCAGACCCAAGAGGACCTCCGTGAATCTTCAAACAAGATTCAATTTCTGGAAAGATCTCTTGCCCCTTTGTAGGCTTCTTATGATGCTATCGTGGTTGAAAGAGATGAGCTGAGAGTCGATATTGAACAATGGGAGAAAGATTACGAGGCTCTTGAGGATAAGGAGGTTGTTGATGTTGGGCTTATTTGAATGCCCGGCTTGACATTGACAGAAATGGGCCAATAAAATTTTGACTTAGAAGATGAAATTTCCAAGACTATGGAGACGATTGAAAAGTCTCGGCAAAGTCAAAATTTTTCATCACTTGAGGTTGAATTTCCAATGGGTGATGAGATCGTGCCTGATGAAGCTGTTGCCCAAGCCTCGCCATCTCAAGCTGCTCCTCCTACTGATGAATATAATCCTCCCAGTGCCTAGTGAAAGTTTATCAACCCCTCTCTTTTTCTTTTTTGGAACAATTGGTGGTTATCCCCGGTCCCATTTGGGGTGAAGTTTGGTTTAGTAAGTCCCCAATGAAAACTTAGGGGCAACTTTGTATAAACAAATTTGGTTTAAACTAAGTTAATACTTAGTTTTTACCATTATATAATATTAATATTTACATTTCTTAGCATGAGTTGTGTTTTTTCGAGTTTTTGTTTTACTCTTAAGTGTTTGCATGCTTTATGTTCGGGTTTTTGTTTTACCCCTTTGGTAGTTAATTTTGCATTAAAAAATGCTTCAGTATTTCGTATCTTTTTTAAATAAGCACGATTTATAAAAGAGGGCCCTTTTATGAACGACACTTAATGAAGAAGACGTCTCAACTTCGTAATGGTGTAAACATACAAAAGAGAGATAGAAATTCACATGTTTATTCCGAATAATGTTTTGTAGAATGTTTTTATATTATTCGAACTTTCGTAACATTTTACATGTATTTGAGCATTTTCTATGACTCTTTCGTAACTGTTTTCACTTACAACAGGTTTTGAATAAACACGGAGGTATGAATTTCTTGCCGTAACAAAATTCTGACTTTAACCTAAACATTTGTTTATATTCACGAGTATGTTCTTTGTAGGTTTCTGAATCAGGCTTTGTGTTTTTGTCTTTGACTCTTTGATTCTTCTCGTAACTTTTGATTTGTTAGGAAAAATAGATCTTCAGGCTTGAACTTTGACTCTTTTGATAGTCTTATTTGCCTCTTCCATACTGTATAGTCCCCCAAGTGTTTGAGCTTTGAAGAATGAAATCTCGAGCACTTGACTATTGTCTTTCTTGTGTTCTTTTTCCTGAGAAGGAAAAACATACGGGACTCGAAGGTATATAGTTTAGATGATGACTGTTTAACCCTTTGAAACGTCCATCAGAAAGTTGTAACCCTAGACCGAGAATTCAGTTTTTTCCTCGTGTCTATTCAGGTCTAATATCATCATCTGGTTGTGGGTTAGCTTTTTGACTATCATCTAAAATGGTTAGTATAATCTAAACTATTCTAAATAAAATTGAACGTAATGATACCTGACTGTGTATTCCTTTTCCTTACAAGTAATATTTCTTCAAGTGAACAACATTTCAATTTGTTGGTAAAATTCTGCCATCCATGGCTTCCAGCTCATAAGCACCTTTTCCAGCAATACCACGCACTTTGTAGGGTCCTTCCCAATTTGGATATAATTTTCCTGCTCCATCCTCCTTTGTTGATTGAAAAACTTTTGATGCGAGACTAAATTTCATAATTTAACATGTGATATACCTTACATTTTATGCGCATTAATGATAAAAATACACTTGTTATGTGCTTAATGGAGTTTATTTTATGTGTAGGTGAATTGGAGATGGAAACGGAGCTAAAGGGATGCAAATACGTCGAAAATACGCAAAAGGAGATGCCCGGGCGATAGCCGGGCGTTTGCCCCCTAAAGCCAGGGCCCCCCTGGCGTTAGGGGGGCGTTTACCCCATAAAGCCTGGCCCCCCCTGGCGCTAGGGGGGCATTAGGGCCATAACGCCAGGCCCCCCTGGCGTTAGGGGGGCGTTAGAGCCCAAA
>ML343909.1:36702-54546 GCA_005239505.1 Nicotiana paniculata | reverse complement strand
ATATATATATATATATATATATATATATATATATATATATATATATATATATACACTTTGGATATCAAGAGCTATCCTGCTCACATAACATCACCACCACGCGGGACCTCAATACATATGAAATTATCAAGTCGTTTCACAACTCACACGGCAAAATAAATATTATCTGAATTGACAAAGACGGGACAACACCTGATATCCCAACACCCCTCCTTGAGGAGCACTATACTGAAATGAACATGCCTAGCTCATACGGATCCCATAATCATATTTAAATCCATCCACAAACACTGAGTCTACCTTTCTCGCACCAAACTAAGATAATAGCTTCACCTGGGTCCATGTTAACCCACTTTCTCTCATAATACGCGAGAACAACCATCATATCCAGGACAAACACCCCATAATCCATAACCAAATGAACTGAACGCCTTCCAGGAATAAATTCTCAATTAAGCAATATTGCACTTCTTTATACTTGGTCTAAATCTTCAATCAATCAGGTGGCTACATGTCACACTTATACAATCTTCCCGCGGTCATGCTTCCAAAGTCTTTCCACACAAGGCAACAAGTCTGCCTGTCCATAACACCGACCACACTAACGCCGCAAAACACATTAAGAACCCATTACCAGGGTACAAAGCCTCTTTCACCGAATATCGATCTCAGGTGACACTGAAGATAACACCGGCTTACTCTGAACTTTCAAATCACTTTTTCTTGCTCATCTGAGCTCATGACATCCTTATTAACACCGAACCGCAAATCTCGATTCTTACTCCCAATTACATACTGCTTACCGCGCCTAACATGCCAATATGAGATAGTGCAAGAATTTCATCATAACTTCTGAACCACTAATAGGGTGAACACTTAATCACATAGAAACCTTTTACTTACCTCAATTCGAGAGGACAACCACAATGCACGAGTAAATTCCCACAATCACAACACATGCAAATCATCAAGTAATGGTCTGAACCACCATAACCATTCTGGGATCCGCCTACACCTGACAGGCCATAATACTTGAATGCTCCATATGACATCTATTACGACGGCCGACCAGCCCAGCACACACCGGCACAAACCACATGCATAACTTAATCACATCGAAGGAGCTGATCACTGACGTAAATGTGCCATTTCAACCATGGCTAATCAATCTATCTTCTTTTAATCATCTTCAATTGCGTCAGGAATAATAGCAACTTCCTTCAACTCATAGCAACTCATCTCGAGTGACCTTGATTCACGAGATTATGCTGCCTAAATCCCGCAACCTGTCTCATACTCTCCTGATAATCTTTCTACAATTCGGAGTTCATTTCTCTCACTCCTCCAATACTATCTTGCATGCTGAAACATATCATAGAATATTCCAACCATCTTTCTTTTTCTCAGAAATTACTCTGCAAAAGCTCGATCCTCGATCGCACTGCTGCCTGAAACCCTTAAACGTCGCATTCTTAACTATTGAATTCACCAGAACCACTATTGAGAGTCACCCACTCTGACTGGCCCCGAATACAATCAACTCCAAAGCTCTTCTAGCACATGAACACCCTTTTGCTTAGATGTACTAACTTGCCAACACGCCGACAACCCGCAACCCTATGATAACACAATCCTGCAACCCAACTGCAGATTGTGGGACTCCCCCACTTAGCCCGAAGCTACTCCTTGCACCACTCTAGACCCTGCCGAGATCCTTTTTCCTTTGATAACACGATCTTGCTCAACCAATTCGTCCAGTTCTTCCAAATTCTCTTGTTAGCACTCCCTAAATACTCAAATGTTCTAGCATCATTCACACATTCTGCC
Organism: Nicotiana paniculata; assembly: GCA_005239505.1. NCBI lineage: Eukaryota > Viridiplantae > Streptophyta > Magnoliopsida > Solanales > Solanaceae > Nicotiana > Nicotiana paniculata. Next base: position 52,719 of record ML343909.1, on the reverse strand, counting down.
TCCTACCGAATAGCCACTAGAATCCCCCGCCGAAACTTGCCAATCATGCCACCGCTAACCTATTCACAGAAGATAACCCCCACTGTGGAAACCACCAACTGACACCTTCCAACGACGTCGTACTGCACACCCTCTACAACATCAATATCCCATCCCAAGCTTGTTCCCATTCACCAACTTTACTAGTCCGTCCGCTCCTCGTGGACATCCATTAAATGCGCGACAATATCTCCTAATTCCAAGCTATGCTGCCGCTCCCCCACTTTGCGATTGCTCGACTTTCGCTTTTTTTTACACCTGGCCTCTTAAAAATGGAACCACCGCCTAGCCTCACTTCAGGATCATTCTCTGTAGCTCTTAATCCAGCAGATCACCACGACTTCAAACTCTCCAAAGATCATCTTTCTCTAGCTGCCTTCATTATCAACAATTATCCGGTACTGAACCACCGCACCTCACGGTCTCTGCCAACCGTATTCTTCAATACTTCTTCTCAATACTCTGACCCCACGCAATCGAAGAAACTATAGCACCGACAAACTTGATACATTCCATTCAATCAATGACGACGACTTCCCGTCACAGGTGCATATCCCACCTCGCTTGAAGACATCAAGTCTTACTACTTTATCAGCCCCAACCGGACCATTCATAATCCAAATGCCTTTCCTCTGCCAGAACTAAAATATCGAAATCTCGAAATCACATTCTGAGAAGACCTCCCTTCAAACCCTTCATCACCCCCAACATACGGGCAAGCATTCTATCATCATATCGACATCGCGCGATAACCAATCGCAAGCATCATCACTACCTGAGCATAGCCTTAAGGCTCCCAGAAACACAGCTACTGAGCTGAAACAACATATTATTCTTCTGCAGGGCCATAACAACAGCCCCCAACCAATTACACATGGAAACATCTCGACCTACATCCGTAGCACCATTTCAATACCTTAAATTTCCTAATTCATAGCAAGCGCTTTGCGACGCGTAAGATTGAGTAGGAATGAACATAGGCATAAGCTTCAAAGGAATCAAATCGCACGATGAGGAATCAAGAAGGGAAGTACTCCTAATAGCCCTGTAGCCTCTCGAAGATAAGTACAGACGTCTCTGTACCGATCCGCAAGACTCTACTAGACTTTCTCATGACTCGTGAGACCTAAGGGAACCTAGCGCTCTGATACCATGTTTTCACGACCCAAAATCCCTAAGGTCGTGATGGCGCCGAACATCATTGTCAAGCAAGCCAATCATTAATTAATTGAAATAAATTTTCGATTTTAACCTTTATGAAAAACATTTCCTTTCACTTTATTACATATTAACCAAATAAAATTTGTTAATTAAAACAATGGTTTAAATACTACACTTTTAGCAAATATATCCCAACACACCCCAGAACCAGTGTCACAAGTACATGAGCAATTCTAAGAATTCACACAATCATCACAAAGCCTGTCCGAAACACAAATTGGACAAGGAAAGTTAAAATAAAAATAAATACAGTACGAGGGAGACTCTGTCAGCTGCGGATCACCTCCGGATGATGCAGCTCGCCTAAGTCTCTGAATCCTCCACATTGCTATGAAAGTACATGTACAATAAAATGCACAGCAAGTGTAGCATGAGTACAAAAATAACGTGAACTCAGTAAGTCGCCCACCTAACCTCAGAGAGGTAGTGACGAGAGGTAGAATTAGACACTCACTAAGGTCCAACAAATTAATTTAACAGCATGTGATGAACACGATAGGCATGTAAAGGTAGTACAGCAGCAAATATATAAGGTACTGGAAGTAAACAAACAGTCACCACTTCCTCATTTCCCCCCAAATATCTTAAATAAACAATTTCCTCTTTATTGTTCCCCTAAATATCTTATCACTTTTAAAAATCCATGAAAAACATTTAACAATTTAAAATGCGCATACGGGATAAGGACAACCGGCCTGAGCCGTCATAATAATCATCTCTGTGAATTGCTGAGGATCGAACGGCCTGTACCATAAGTGTACCTCTCAATATAATAATCATCTCTGTGCACTGTCGAGGGTCGAACGGCCCGTACCATAAGTGCACCTCTCAATATAATAATCATGTCTATGCACTGGCGAGGGTCGAACGGCCCGAACCATAAGTGCATTTTAAATCCGCTGTGGCGTACGGCCCGCTCCCATGAGAGTGAGGGAAATAACACTCCGCTAGCAGAATGTAAATTGCGAAGCGGTCACATGCAGTCATGCACAATCAACAGTCCACCCCGAATACGTCGAGAAAACAAGTACCCAAGTAAATGACAGATTTCTCTTTTAAAAACCACAAAATAGTATTTAAATCCCTTTTTCGAAATTCACTTGCCAAGTTTTTATAATGTTTGATAATACAACCTTATCCGGAAATACAATTGCCCGCGAAGGAAATCAATTTTCTTTTTAGATGATTTAGAAAAATAAACTCTAATCTTCCTTAGTCATTCAATTACAATTTCGAATATATTAGCAGTCTAATATCACAGACAAGATCACAGGTACAACAGGTAAGCCATGCTAGTGGGTCCTAGGCTACCTAGACATGGCATAATAGTAGCTACGCACGGACTCCCGTCACCTCGTGCGTACGTAGCCCCCGCAGATAGTAACACATACTTAATTAGTTCATCTAGGGGGATAATTCCCCCTCACAAAGTTAGAAAGGAGACTTACCTCACTCCGAAGTCCCATAACCGGCTACCAAGCCCTTCCGACGACTCCCATGGATGCACAACGCCCCAAAACTACCACATAATGGCAAAGCAATGAAAATTCATCCTAATACTCACAACAAATTCAAATTACATACTTTCCGAACTCCGCTCGGTGAATTGACCAAAATGCCCTCAGGCCCACGTGCCCGGAATCCGAAATTTCTCGAAGATATAATCTACCCATAGCTCTACTAGTTCAATTATACAATTTACTCTACATTCCATGTTCAAATTCGTGGCTTAAAATCCAAATTACCATTTATAGGTTTCCTTAAGATTTCCCAATTTGCTACCAATTTCCATGTCTAATTCCATGCATATACTTGTATTTAACTTTGAAAACATGAAGAAATTACTTACCTTGACATTTCATGAAGAAATCCTCTCCTTGAAGCCTCCCAAGATCGACCAAACCAAAGAAAAAATGAAGAAATGGCCAACAACCCCGGTTTTAAAACATTCTGCCCATCCTCGATTCCGCACCTGCGATCCTTCCTCCGCACCTGCGGGAGCGCAGGTGCGACCAATCTCCCACACCTGCGGCTTCCTCAGCTCCAACCCAAAACCGCACCTGCGGCCAAAACCTCGCAGGTGCGGTCACACCAGACACCACCAACTTCAGCTTTTTCTCAACTTCAAATATTGATCCGTTAACCACCCGGAATCCACCCGAGGCCCCCGGAATCCCGTCCAATTATACCAAACTGTTCCAAAACGTAACACAGACTTTATCGAGGCCTCAAATCACATAAAAACATTGAAACCACGAGTCGCACCCAAATTCCAACTTTATGAAATTAGAAATTTCCAACTTCTACATCCGATTCTGAAACCTATCAAATCACGTCCGATTGACCTCAAATTTTGCACACAAGTCATATTCGACATTACGGACCTGGTCCAATTTCTGGAATCGCATTCTGACCCCGATATTAAAATTTCCACTTCCGATTGAATTTCTCCAAAAACCTTCAAATTTCTATCTTTAGCAAAATGACTCCAAAATGACCTCCGGACATCATAATTCACTTCCGATCGTGCTCCCAACTCCAGAATCAACATACGAAGCTATTTCCAGACTCATAATCCCAAAAGGACATCAATATCACTGAAATGCACTTCAAGCCAAACATAGGAAATTCTTTCAAAAGTGCTGACTTCCACATTTTACGCCGAAATGCTCCCGGTCTATCCAAAACACGATCCGGACATACGCTCAAGTCCGAAATCATCATACGAATCTGCTAGAACCTTCAAATCCTCATTCGGAGGTCGTTTACTCAAAGTTCCAATCTTAGTTGATTCTTCTAACTTAAGGCTTCTGAAATGAGAATTTTCTTTTCGAACCAACTCTAAACTTCTCGAAATTCAATTCCGACCACGCCTACGGGTCATAATACCTTAAACAAAGCTGCTCATGACCCCAAACTGCTGAACGGCGCGTTAGAGCTCAAAATTATTGGTCGGGTCGTTACATGTCCTTATTCCACTATGCGCATGGTATTTGCTTGATGTTTTTTTTTATTGTTGAGCTGTGAAATATCTTGTAAGAACGAACAGAAAACTTGTAAATTGGTGCTTCACCACGTATTTGGATTTTGATTACGATTTGATATTTATTTCTTTACTATCCATGCTTACCTATTATCCTCTTTTAAAATATCACTTAAATATATTGTTGGACCCTAGTAAGTGTCAGGTCGACCTCTCGTCACTACTTCTTCGAGATTAGGCGGGATACTTACTAGGTACATATCGTTTATGTACTCATGCTAGGATTTGTACTTAATTGTACAGGTTCTGATGCAGGTGCATCTGGATGCCAGTCCGGAGCTCGATCCTAATTTATACCTGGTTGAGGCTTCACGGTAAGCTGCTTCTCTTAGAGACTTCCAACAGCACTTTGGAGCTATTATTTTTCCATTTCTGTCTATATTTACTGAAACAGTAGGACAGACTTTTATTCTTTTGATATTATTCTACTAGATGCCTGTAGACTTGTGACACTAGTTCCTGGCACACACGCTAGTAGACTTTATTTTTGGGATGTAATCGTTAATTATGACTTCATGATTATTTATTTTGCATAAAGTTGCCTAAATTATCCGTTTCTACTTAATGTCTCAAAACTAAGTTAAGCAAGTGTTGAAAATGGTTTTGGTAAACTACATGAAACTCACTAGCAGATAATGAGGTTGGCTTGCCTGACTGCGGTGTTGGGCGCCATCGCGACTTGGGTTAGGATTTGGGTCGTGACAGTAGAGGAAGCCCAAGAGGGGGAGGCCCGACCCATTGATGTGTTTCATAAACTAGGCTGGAGGTTGTTGTGCTAGATATTATCATACAAGTATATTTTGATGTGTTACAGAGGGGCACCATTTGCATTTCACTACAGCCCTGTTGGTCGGGACGAGTTTCCCTTATTTGTTGCTTTATTTATGAGTGAGTTTTATGATTTGCACTATATTTTCGTGTTTTCTCCTATTGGGGAGATTCTATGAATATTAGCCCGTGTTTATCGTTGTTTTATTCATCATGGATAGTGGTGAGACTAGAAGTGAATCCTTGTTGTTCATCATGGCAAGCCTTATGTAATTTTTCCTAGTATTCTAGGTTACGGGCTGTGATTTGATACTCCATCGAGATGTGAGTTAGTGGGAGATTTCTATTGGTATGATACATACTCGGTATGTGACTTAGAGTTGAGGGCAATACTCTCGTGATCTTTATGATTCGATATGTTGGAACCAGGCTGAGTACCGCGGTGGAAGTTATATCAGGATGAGATCCTTGTGATTTGTTCATAAGCTTTACTTCTTCCTTGTTATATTGCTCTTTTAAGTCAATATTGATAGAGATTTGTGCCTACGGGCTTGTGTGATAGCTCCTTTATATGTTTCTCTTTTAATATTCAGTCATTTTCGTTATGTGCTTCTTTAGTTTTAGCTTGCGGGATGTGTGCCTGGTGGTATTAGTTGTAGCTTGGTGATTTGGGTGTCTAATAATGAAGTCTTCGTGTTTATTGCATCATTATCAGTATTATGGGGCTTAGAAACAGAGTTCTTTCAGATGTAGGGCTAATTGCCAATGCTGAGTTGATTTCGGGCAGCTATTGTGATCAGAAGTTTTATTATGGGCCTATGTGGGATGTGCGATATTGTGTGGTCATGCCTTGTGGGTGAAGGCATGAGTTTATGCAGCTGGTTGAGACTGATACCGTATATGGATTTAGAATCGAGTCTTGTGGAAATGAGTAGAATGTGAGAAATTGAGGTATAAGGCTTATCGGTGGTGATAGAAAAGCTAAATTGCAGTTGTGGTGGTGTCGTCAATTTTATGTAGATTGGGATGACGTGGGATCACCCGCGGGTGTGTGTTGGAAGTGCGCATTCAGTGATTGGATGAGTTCGAGGTGAATCTTGGCACGTTCGAGGATGAATGTTTGTTTTAAGAGGGGGAGGATGTAACGACCCGGCCAGTCGTTTTGATAATTTAAGCTCCGTTCATTGGCGTAAGGTCTTGAACAGCTTCACATTGTGTATATTGACATACGTGCGTGGTTGGATTCAGTTACCGGATGATCCGGAGTCTAATTGGAAGGAAAATTTCAATTTTGGAAGTTTAAGCGATGGAAGTTGACCGGAGGTTTGACTTTTATGTAAACGGCCACGGAATGAGTTTTGGGTGATGTCAACAGTTTCACATGGTGCTTTTGTACTCAGGAGCGCGTCCGGAATTGGTTTTGGAGGTCCATAGTGTAATTTGAGGTAATTCGACGAAGTTAGAATTTCGGCGATTTCGGTCAATAGGTGAAATGTTGGATATCGGGCTCAGAATGGAATTCCAAGAGTGGTTGTAGGTCCGTTGTGTCATTTATCACTTGTCTGCAAAATTTGGCGTCATTCCGGATTGAATTGATAGGTTTCGGCACGAGTTTTGATATTTGAAGATTTGAAAATTTATAAGTTTGATTTTTTGTTTGATTCATCATTTCGGCGTTGTTTTATGTGATGTGATACCTCGAGTGAGTTCGCGTTAGGTTATATGACTTGTTTGTGTGATTAGACGGGGTCCCGGGGGTCTCGGGTGGGTTTCAGATGAGCTTCGGGACATTTTTCCCTATTTTTGGTCTGTTGTATGTTTTATGATGTTTCCTTCTATGCGATCGCATAGACATATATGTGATCGCATATTATTATGTTAGCCGCCCAACTTTTCCTTCTATGCGATCGTATAGCTTCAGATGTGATCGTGTATGTCCACTTTCTCCTTCTTCGCAATCGCACTCCTAGTGTCGCGTTCGCGATGCACAACTGGGTAGTAGCCATTTTTCCATTCTATGTGATCGCATTACCTTACCTGCGATCGCATTGAACAAAATACCTGGGTAGACAGTTTATATCTTCAAAATCGAAGATTTCACCATTTTATCACATTTTGACTTCTAGAGCTCGGTTCTTGGCGATTTTTGATAGGTTTTTTCATAAAATTCGATTGGGTCAGTGTTCTTCAACTAGAAATAAATATATTCCATGATTTTATCTTTATTTTCATCATTTAGTTTGTGTTTTGAGTTGTGAAAAGGTTGGTTTTGAAAGAAAATTTCTAAAATAAAAAATCGTGATTTGAGGGATCAAATGATATCGGAATTCGATAAATTTTGTATGGTTGAACTCGTATCGGAATGGGTATTCGGATTTTGTAAAATTTGACGGGTTCCGAGGTGTGGGCCCGGGGGTCGACTTTTGGATCGATTCTTATATTTTTGTAAAGATTGAAACTTTATTATACGGGATAGTTCCTTATACGTCTTATGTGTATTTTGAAGTTGTTTTATTTGATTTTGAGTCGCCCGGAGGTCTTTTTGCCCGAGAAGTCATTTTAGAGTACCAGGTTGTCGTCTTCGAGGTAAGTATCTTGCCTAACCTTGTGTGGGGGAATTACCCCTTAGGATTGAGTCTTCTATGTGGATTGTAATTCGTGTACGCGAGGTGGCGAGTGCGTGCTCGGACTTATTTGTGAAAAAATTGGCCCTTTAGAAATCTTAGGTCCCTATATTCGCTGAGTATGAATTGTTCTTGACATAATTGAATTTTCTAATATCTAGTTCATCTTTATTTGCTTAAATGTAGGATTTCTTAATTTTGGATTTACTCCTATTGCCTATTGACTCCTAATTGACTTGTCTGAATATTTTACTCATTTTACTGTCATGCTAGGTCCTCTTAACTGCTTATCTCAAATTTGCAATTATCTCCATCTCATCCTATAATTGTTTTGGTCTTAAATGAAGTTATGATTATTCTCTGTTGCTTGTCCTTAAGTGGAAATTGTTGAATATTCTCGTAACTGCTCAACTTTAAAACACTTTAGATATTCTCTACCTTTGTGACTTTCCCTTATATGGAGTAATCGGATTCGTGTGAGTTTTCTTGTTGATTGAACCGTGTATTAGGGTACGACCCTTATACGTTATTTTCTTCCTTGTTGATTTGTCCTTATTATGCCTAGTATTCTTTATTGTGCTTATTCCTTGTGAACTAACCTTGCTTTTCTTGTGATCAAAGGTTCTTGAATTGATGTATCTACCGTATCTTGTATTATTGTCAATTATTGTGGTTGTACTTATTGTGGTGATGCACGAGGTTTTTGCCGTGCTGTTGTGGTTATTGTGATGCAAGAGGTTTCTGTCGTACGGTAGTTGATATGAGGCTTGCACGAGGTTCTGTCGTGCCGTGTTTTCTATTGATATTGCACATGCGGCGTGACAAGGCGGGATATGTATATGTGGGTTGCGCATGTGGCGCGACAAGGTGGGAACATGTTTATGCACGTGTGGCGAAACAAGGCGGGCATATACTTTACTATTGCACACGTGAAAAAATAAGGTGGGCTATGTCAGGGATTGTTTGTTATACTTGTGTTGGCCTGGGGGACATTTCTTGTTGTTGATATTGTGTACTGGAACAATTACTGTGTGAGTTCATTCGCGTGGAAACTTGTGAGATGAAAATGTATGTGTTTCCCTTTTACTTTCCTTATGTTTATTGGTTGTTGAAATCATGTTAGGACACCTGCACAAGCATACACGTAGTTAAGTACTACTAATTGATTTAGGACTCTTTTTTGTTGTCAAGTATGATTGCTCTTGTTGTGCTTACCGTATGGGTGGAAATGAGCCAATTGGCTCATGACTCGACCGTGCAGTTAGTACTCGAATAAGAGCGCAAGATGCCAAGTGTTAGAGTTCAAATATTGGGACCCGTAAATGGTGATTTGTCCGAGGTTCGGAACCTCGTGAAGATGACGACGAATTTGATGTAGAAGTGGTTGAAGTTGTTGAATCATTACCTGTACGTGTTGTACATTTACATGCCGGATTTGCTTGTGTTCTATTCAGTCTTGTGTTACTTCATGATTTTTTCGCTGATACTTATTGTTTTCCTTCTTTATAGAATTCACTGTCTTATTAGCTATACTGCGTATGTGTATATCATTATTTCTCTGATTCCTATATTGATACTTGCTCAGTTTTTATTAGACCAGTGGGTGTCTTGACTAGTCCTCGTCACTACTTCACAGAGGTTAGTCTTGATACTTACTGGGCACCGCTGTGGTATGCTCATACTATTCTTCTGCACATTTTTGTGCAGATTTCAGGTTTTCGCATAGCCGACCGATTGATTGTTAGCAGCGCGGTCGTTGTTGTGGAGACTCAAGGTAAAACCGCTTTAGCGTTCGCGATTTCGGAGTCACCATCTCATATTTCTGTTTGCACTGTTGTACTTCTTTCTGAACAGTGGTATTTTAGGAGTTTTAGTGTAATTTCTTTAAAGCTTATGACTTGTACTACCGGGTTTTGGGGAAAATGTAATGTATAAAGAATTATTTATTTCAGTAAAATATTATATTTTATTTATTATTGTTGTTATTCCATGAATATTAGGCTTACCTAGTCCTTAAGACTAGGTGCCATCACGATACCCAACGGAGGAAAATTTGGATCGTGACATATATATAGTGAAACTACGTATAGACATATAACGCAAATATTCGTAGAAAAAATTCGAGAAGAAAATATTTAAAGAAAATATAAACCAATAGTTAATTTCAAAAATTAGTTTGAATAGTAGAAACAGATTTAAGCTAGGAGCACAATATGTAGTTTGACTACATTAGGTCCTACACTAAAATTAATGCACTGCAATTGATTGCAAGTGGTAAGATTATAATAAAGAGAAAAAGAATGATTCAAATTTTCTTCAGAATTGTCAAACTAATCTTCATGCTTAATGCAGACACTACAAAAACGTACTTAAAAGACAAATCTGCACTCTAGACTAATTTGCCATAACCATTAGTTTTGATCCAACAAATATGATATGAAAATAATTATAATTTATAATCTTAATGCAATAATAAAAGGACAAAATTCATCCAATAGATCATCAAATTTTAATTGATTTCAGACTCCTTTATTAGGTAAAAATATACAATATTTCATATATAATTATATTTAGCATAAATTTATGAATGTGTGATTTATCAAGAACACAGCGGGAGAGGATTCTTATGCTGACGAAGAAGGGAAACTTCATTTATCTTTATGAACAGTAATACTTGAACAATTTCGATTCTTGGCCTAGATTTAATTTTCTTCCCGGAAGATCTGTTTTTATAAGTTGTAAAATTTAAGCTTGAATTTGTTAAAAAGAAATTTAAGCTTAAATGTTAAATTTACACAAACTAAAATCTCAAAATTTTAATGAAGAAAGACAAAAACCTCAAATTTGAAGGAATTTTAAAAAAAAATCGTAAAAACAAGGAAGGGCTAGACAACATATTGGATACCTACATGGGATTATGTTAACAAATACTAAGAACAAGGATTTCGAAACCATATTAAATGCCTCTAATATTTATTCATAATGCTAACTAACCAAAATGAAAAGAATTATGAAAAAAAATATGTAAGAAATTATAGGCATGTTACGTAATATAATTAATGAGGGATTTATGTAAAGTAGAATTTTAATAAATTTTAAGTCCTAAATATTAGGTTTCATGCATAAATGTATACTCCTAAATTAGAGGTAAAAGTGCTCGAGATTTTTACCATAGAATAAAATATTTCTAAACCAAGCCTGGTTGGAAGTGCTCGAAAAGTTTATCAAAGTAATTTATAAATAATTAATAATTATTGTACCTAACATAATTATAAAGAATTAATAATATTTTTCTTACAAGGAATTGATCGTTTTTTTAAATGATTCCTAAACCTAAAAACAGGCCAAAGCACTCAAAGTTTTTATAACTTATAACAAAAAAAATCCTAAACTTAAAAGGAATTGAAAGTCCTCAAAATTTTTACCTAACTTACCTATATTTTTTTAAAGAATTAATTGTTGAAGGCATGACAAACAAAAGGGCTCCCAAAGCGTAAAGTAGTAAACGACTTTTTTGAAACACGTCACAAAAATATTGTGATTTTTCATTATTATTATATTTTCTTTTACTAATTTGTTATATTACACAGTTCAAATTAGGAAAATATTTAATACATAAAATCTAATTGATATTGAACTCCTAAATTTTAGGAAACTATCAAATGACTATTCATATTTCTAATATTAGAGAAATAAATGAAGTCTGGGAAGCGGTACTAAAGTGGATGAAGGTTCAAAACTTCAAAACAACACAATGGGAGCAAATGGACAAATGGCTCATTCAAGGAGCTAAAGGCAGAACAAAAAGAGCTCAAGTATTCAAGATGGCATATACAGAATGGGTGCATGCAATGGATAGAAGGGAATCAACGCAGATTTGAAAGCAGCTCAAAGAATTCAAGTCAACTGATGAAGGAAATAGCTTATGTGTGTAATGTCTGAGCATCTACTAGAATTAAAGAATTGGTTCAGCAGCTTAGAATTAGTTAGTTCTTGTAGTTAAGTGATTTTCTTCCTATGTGGTTTATAATTTGATAGTAGACTGTGATGTAGTCTTCTATGGATTATGTAATCATTTGGTGATTAATAAAAATTTAATTACCAAAAAAAAATATTAGATAAATAATCAAATGACTATTTTATCTAGTGTAAAATCTATTTCTAAATGGTAAAAAAGGCGAACGACATTTCGCTAAGAGCCTTCATGCTTTTAATATAGTATCAATTACATATTATATATCCAATTACTATTTATGTATATTTTAAGGCAATTAATGATAGTAATTAGTGTCCTAAAATCACTCTAGCGTATCTTCCACTCCCCCCATGTTTCTTTCTCCAAATCCCACCCCCTCCCCCACGTATTTTGCACTTAAACACGATTCTCTCTCCACAAACTTCAGAATCCCTCCATTAACGCCTATTTCCTCTCTTCTTCAAAACGCATTCTAAATTTTTACTCTCTTCTTCAAAAAATCACCTCCATTAACATCTGTGATTTGCTTGATTTTCAATGAAGAAGAAATTAGCATCAAAGATCAGCCCTAAAAAATATAAAGGAGCCGATATTCCTATTATTGATTTGAGTATTTTCTCAGAGAATTCAGCCAAAAAGGTTTCAAAACCAGCTCATGCAAAAGAAGAAAATAAGCCCAGGATTTCCCCTCGTGAAGCTAGGGAAGAAGCTCGTACAAAATAAAAGCACGATATTGATGTTGGTGAATCGTCGATACCTGTCAAATCTGCAAAAAGGAAAGACAAAGAGATTGATTTAGATGATGATTTCGTCGAAGAAGAAGTTGTCATTAAAGTTGCAAAAAAAGTCAGTGTCTCCTAATGTAAACCCCTCAAAAAAGAAGAAAGTTCAAAAATCCTCTAAAACTGTTCCCCAACAGTCTTTGGTGAAGGTAAAAATATAGTAGTTTCAATAATATATTTTTTTTAAAGCTAAAAGACTTTGTTCTCATTCTTATGAATCAACATAATTTTTGTTTTTGTAGTTGTAGAAAATTTATCTACATTGTGTAGATTTATGGTTTCTGATTATAGATACATTGTTATATAAACGTTTTGCCTGATTTTGTCTCTGTTTTAAAGATTGTAGATAAATTGTAATATAATTGCAGTTATTTTATTTTCTGTTTTTGACTCTGTTTATCTGATTGTAGTAAATTATATTATAAATGTAGTTTTTTTTTTTATAGTTTTGAGCCTTGTTTTAATAACTTTCTTTTCCTTTTGCTGCAGAATGAACCATTTTTTACACCTCCTAGTGTTGATTATGGGATCGTTAGATTTCAGACATTATCCAACCCCACTATTCCTGGCCAAATCAAGGACTTACTGTCTGAAAATGGTTTAAAGCTTTTTAAGAAGGCATGTTTTGGTTATTTGCTTTACTTGTCCATAATATGTATACAAAATCAAGCAATTCATCTTCTCATGAAGTATGAATTGAATGCATCTGATTCCGACTTTTTTTCAGCAGAGATAAAGGGTCACAGGCTGAATTTTGGTTTGAGAGAGTTTTCCCTGATTAGTGGTCTGAGATGTTTTACGGAAGTGACAGACTTTGGTTACACACCTACCTATGACAGTAAAATAATAAGAATCTATTTTCCAAACAAGAAAAAAGTTGAGAAGTCATACTTAAAACAAATTGTAAGGAGCCGTAATTGGGTGAACGACGAGGATGTAGTCAAGTTGTGTATTCTATATCTCTTAGAATTCTTCCTCTGTCCTTCAGACAAAGACAATTCAGGGTTGATAGACCATTTTAGGTTCTATTTGGTGGACTCAGGACAGAATGCGAACTACGCATGGGGTAGTGAAACTTATACACAATTGCTTCAGTCTATTAGGCACAAGCTCAACCTTTCTGTTCATTTTTATGTCATTTGAGTCTTTGCACTAGCTATGTAAATATGGTTGTATGAGTGTTGCTCTATCGTCAACACTGATATAGCTACAAGCGTTGCTTATTATATCCCTCGCATACTTAGCTGGTCAGCTAGTAAGGACAAGATATGGTAATCTGCAATTGAAGATAGAATGATTAAACCAGCATGGATCAAGGTAAATGGTTTTCATTTATGCGCAGATAATCTAATACAAATTATCTACAATTTTTATACATATTATGTTTAAGTCAATCTCATTTCTTTTTTTCACTCAGTTCACCAACATAATTGAACCACCAGAAGAGCTTTCAAGAATGAATCTGTCAGATAACGTTGAATACATCCTTGAAGAAGTTGAAATCAAGTCCGAGCATATGATAGATGTTGCATCTCCACCCAGACACAATCAGGCAATCGGAATAGATGACAAGAAAGATATTTTGAAACAAATAAAAAAATTAAAAATACATGTTGACAAGGTAACAGATATACATAATCCTGGATGGTTTATTTAATTTATATTATGCAAATTATTTCGTTAACTCTCTATATTTTAATATATGAGTTGGTTCAGATCTTGGATCTTTCAAGAAAGATGTTTTTGAAGAACTAGGTAGCATTCGACTGCTACTCAATGACTCAATCAAGGTTGTTTTGCAGGCGATAAACAGTCAAGAGGATAATATTGATGCCAATGTTTCATTTGAAATATATTCATTTTACACAATAATTTTTATCATGTCTAAGTTTATATTATCGTTCATAAAGTATGTAGCCTAACAAATTAAATGTCTGCAGTTTGATGGGAGTTCTACAAAAAATGATGAGCACTCAAAAGAAAAGAACAATCAACACTTTTCGGGCAGTAGTGATAAACAAGTGCATGTCAGCAGCAGTAAAACAGGTATCTACAATATATCTACACATATATACAATATATCTACATTATGCCTACAATATATATATATATATATAGTGGTCTGAGATGTTTTACGGAAGTGACAAACTTTGGTTACACACCTACCTATGACAGTAAAATAATAAGAATCTATTTTCAAAACAAGAAAAAAGTTGAGAAGTCATACTTAAAACAAATTGTAAGGAGCCGTAGTTGGGTGAACGACGAGGATGTAGTCAAGTTGTGTATTCTATATCTCTTAGAATTCTTCCTCTGTCCTTCAGAAAAAGACAATGCAAGGTTGATAGACAATTTTAGGTTCTATTTGGTGGACTCAGGACAGCATGCGAACTACGCATGGGGTAGTGAAACTTATACACAATTGCTTTAGTCTATTAGGCACAAGCTCAATCTTTCTGTTCATTTTTATGTCATTCGAGGCTTTGCACTAGCTATGCAAATATGGTTGTATGAGTGTTGATCTATCGTCAACACTGATATAGCTACAAGCGTTGCTTATTCTATCCCTCGCATACTTAGCTGGTCAGCTAGTAAGGACAAGATATGGTTATCTGCAATTGAAGATAGAATGATTAAACCAGCATGGATCAAGGTAAATGGTTTTCATTTATGCGCAGATAATCTAATACAAATTATCTACAATTTTTATACATATTATGTTTAAGTCAATCTCATTTCGTTTTTTCACTCAGTTCACCAACATAATTGAAGCATCAGAAGAGCTTTCAAGAATGAATCTGCCAGATAACGTTGAATACATCCTTGAAGAAGTTGATATCAAGTCCGATCATCTGATAGATGTTGCATATCCACCCAGGCACAATCAGGCAATTGGAATAGATGACAAGAAAGATATTTTGAAACAAATAAGAAAATTAAAAAAACATGTTGACAAGGTAACAGATATACATAATCCTGGATGGTTTCTTTAATTTATATTATGCAAATTATTTCGTTAACTCTCTATATTTTAATATGTGAGTTGGTTCAGATCTTGGATCTTTCAAGAAAGATATTTTTGAAGAACTAGGTAGCATTCGACTGCTACTCAATGACTCAATCAAGGTTGTTTTGCAGGCGATAAACAGTCAAGAGGATAATATTGATGCCAATGTTTCATTTGAAATATATTCATTTTACACAATAATTTTTATCATGTCTAAGTTTATATTATCGTTCATAAAGTATGTAGCCTAACAAATTAAATGTCTGCAGTTTGATGGGAGTTCTACAAAAAATGATGAGCACTCAAAAGAAAAGAACAATCAACACTTTTCGGGCAGTAGTGATAAACAAGTGCATGTCAGCAGCAGTAAAACAGGTATCTACAATATATCTACACATATATACAATATATCTACATTAGTAAAACAAGTATCTACAATATATCTACACATATATACAATATATCTACATTATGCCTACAATATATATATATATATATAGTGGTCTGAGATGTTTTACGGAAGTGACAAACTTTGGTTACACACCTACCTATGACAG
>ML343909.1:0-36569 GCA_005239505.1 Nicotiana paniculata | reverse complement strand
TATATATATATATATATATATATATATATATATATATATACATATCTATATTATGTCTAAAGTATATCTACCTATTGCCTAAATTTGTATCAACTAATATGCATTATATTTCCAATGGTTTTCTTAGATACAGGGCACGTGAATGACATAGAAATTGGGGAGAATGTTCCTGTACGTGTTAATTTATCTTCCCAAATTGAAGGGGCATTTGATGAAGATAAAGCATGTATGATTTAGTATATGTTATCATCACATTTCACAATAAATTTTGCATATCAGATGCAGGACAATATTTCAACAAATTTACTACATTTAAACTACAATTTATATGCAGTGATGTACGTGTTAATTTATCTTCCCAATTTGAAGGGGCATTTGATGAAGAGAATGCATGTATGATTTAGTACTTTTCATCATCACATTTAACAATACATTTTGCATATCAGATGCAGGACAATATTTCAACAAATTTACTACATTTAAACTACAATTTATATGCAGTGATGTTAGTGTATAGTACAAATTATTTCAATTTTATTAAGTTAAACATATTTATTTTAACAGTGAAGGAAGCTATGCCTGCAGAATCTCCAAAACAGGAAGCTACAATAAGCATTCCAAGAGAACAGAAGAATGAAGAGAAGGAGACAAAAGTGCAATCTCCTGGTCAAGAAAAGAATGTTATACAAGAAGGAGATGATTGCTGTGAATAAGGAGGTGAAACAGTCGACTACGTTAATGTAAGTGATTCGGAAAATGGCTCCAGATCTGACAAAAGGGAAGTTACACTTGATGATTTTGAGCTGCCAGAGAACTTCTCCCAGATTGTTAAGTTCGGCGAGCTTAACAAAGATGAAACAATCCTTGTGCATCAAGGAAGAACAAGGCATCCTGGAAAGCATGCCCGATCCCCCATTCTCCCTTTTTACTGTTCTGGTGGGAGCACTTCTGTTGGACCTCCAATTTTCCTCATCAAACATCCATTTACTGGGGTTATTGGCGAATATGTTGATCCTGACTTGTTGGAAGAATTCAATAAGTGGTTGTACCTTGGTACCGATACAGTTTCAAAGAGGTTAGTTTATAAAATTTGTTCATATTTTTAAGTGCATTGATCTTTTGGATTTCAGCATGAATCAACATATTTATTGTAATTGCTATGTGTTTAAATAGGAGGAAGGTTGTAACGACCCGACTGATCGTTTTGAGTAATTGCATCTAGTTCGGCAGTTTGAGGTCACAAGCAGCTTCCTATTATGTGTATTGAATTGCGTGCATGGTTGGATTCCATTTTCAGATGAATAGGAGTCGAATTGGAAGAAGGAATCTAGTTTTGGAAGCTTAAGCAATGAGATTTTGACCGAAAATTTGACTTTTGAGTAAACGACTTCAAAATGAGTTTTGGATGATCTTAGTAGCTTTGTATGGTGATTTTGGACTTAGGCGTGCGTTTGGATTCGGGTTTGGCGGCCCATAGGATAATTTGAGGTATTTCGGCAAAAGTTAGAAAAGTTGAAGTTTGGAAAATGGAGAGGTTTGACCGAGAGTTGACCTTTTGGTGTTATCAAAGTTGGAATGCGATTCCGAAAGTTGGAACAACTACGTTATGTCATTTGGAACTTTCCTTCAAAATTTGGTGTCATTTGGGGTTGATTTGATATGGTTCGGACACTTGATTGCAATTCTAGAAGTTTCCTGAAGTTCATAGTGATCTTCATGTGTTTTGGCATTCGATTCATAGTTCGAGAAGTTATTTTGGTGTTTCAATCGCGCGAGTGAGTTTGTGTTATGTTTTCAAACTTGTGTGAGTGTTTGGTTTAGAGCCCCGAGTGCTCGGATGAGTTTCGTGCGCGTTTCGGGGTGTTTGGAAGAAAGTTCAGATTTGCTGGTGTCTGACCTCGCATTTGCGAGTTATGGATCACATTTGCGATCGCCGCTTTTGCGAACAAGGTATCGCATTTCAAAAAAGGCTGGGACTGTAAGGCTTCGCATTTACGGAGCCAGTCTCGCTAATGCGATGATGTATGGGGCAGGGGGAGTTCGCTTTTGCGAATATTTGGGCCGCTTTTGCGATGGCCTCATCTTCGCATTTGCGATCATTTTCATCGCAATTGCGATACGGGCAGGAATTCTCAGGCTTCGCTTTTGTGAAGGATTCCTTGCTTTTGCGAGTTCGAATTTGCGTACCCAGTGTCGGGAATGCGACATCTGCAGCCTATTAAGTGCTGAGAATTCTCAGTTTTTGTTTCATTTTTCATGTTTTGAACCCTAGCTTCAAAGTGAGGCGATTGTGTGAAGAGATTTTCATACCAAGTCATTGGGTAAGTATCCTTAATCAATTTCCAACTATATTTCATGACTTTATACAAGATTTAACATCAAAATTCATGAGAATCTAAAGGAAAAATTGGGAAAATTTGTAAAATCTTTCAAAATGTAAAATGATGATTTGAAGGACCAAATGGTATCGGAATTTGATAACTTTTGTATGTGTGAACTCGTATCGGAATGGTATTCGGTTTTTGTAAATTTTGTCGGGTTCCAAGGTGCGGGCCCAGGGAGTTGACTTTTTGCAAATTGTGTAAGAATCATAGCTTTGTTAATTGAAATTGTTTTCTCTTTCACTATTTGATGTATTTAAGTCGTTTTTGGCTAGATTGAGTTGAGCGTTGATGAATTGGTAAAGGAAATCTATATTGAGTACTGAATTGGCCGGATTGAGGTAGTATCTTGCCTAACCTTGTGTGGGGGACTCCCCCTTAGGATTTGAGTCCTCTATGTTAATTGTAGCCCGTGCATGTGAGGTGACGAGTGCGTGCTTGGTCTTATTTGTGAAAAAATTTCCTTTAGGGTTCTTAGGTCCTTATGTTCATTAATTGGGAAGTTTTCTGATTTAATTGGGTTTCCTATTTGCTAGTTTACCTCTACATGCTCTATACGATGTTGTTAGCTTTTCTCTAACTCTTACTTGTTATTTGGCCCATATTTTCCTTAATTGAAGTGATTGCGTTCCTTATTGTTTTGATACTTCTTAATTGTGAGTTCCTTTACGACTTTGTGCAAATATGCTACATGTCCAATCGTTGTGGTTGCCGGTGAAGTTATCATATACCTTACATGTCTCATTGTCCTTGTAAAGGTTGTTGTATTCCTTTGATTTTTATGTGATTCTCTTGTTGCAGTGTACTCATACTCTTGGTAGTAGAAATTCTTGTAATTGAGTTGATTTGTTGTTGTTTTTTATTTAAACTATTGTTTGGTGGGATCGGATTGCACGACGCAACAGGAGGAATAAGGGTGATATATTGAGGAGGAATAAGGGTGATATATTGAGGAGGAATAAGGGAGAATTGATATTGTTTGGTGGGAACGGGTTGCATGCTGCAACAGGAGTAATAAGGGTGGACAGGTGGGATCGGGTTGCACACCGCAATTGGAGAAATAAGGATGAT
The DNA here is from genome assembly GCA_005239505.1 of Nicotiana paniculata. NCBI lineage: Eukaryota > Viridiplantae > Streptophyta > Magnoliopsida > Solanales > Solanaceae > Nicotiana > Nicotiana paniculata. The sequence goes on along the minus strand of ML343909.1, from coordinate 33,117 downwards.
ATATTTAAGGAGCAATAAGGGTGGACTGGTGGGATCGGGTTGCGTGCCGCAACATATTATATTTATTATTATGATATTGATATTGTCCGGTGGGATCGGGTTGTACGCCGCAATAGGAGAAATAAGGGTGGACTGATAAGGAGTAATAAGGGTGAATGTACATATCTTGTATTTTGGGTATCCTCTGTTTTACGTTATTAGCTTTAGTTCATTTGTTCAAGACTCTGATAATTTGTATTTCGGGTTCCACTGAGTTTTGAGGATCGGGTTATTGACATTGATTAATTGACTTGCCGTTGTTCCTTGAATTCTTTCCTTGAAACTATTACTCTGCTGAATTAATTTTCAAAGTAAATTTACTACGTTGAACCATTTCCTCCTGTTCTGTTAAGTTGTTACTAATATAGTGATTTAAAATAAAGGAATTAATATTATTCTACTTTGTCTATTTCTAAACTTGAACTCGCCATATATATATATATTTCTCAATTACACAAAAAAAGAAGGAATTTCAATTAAGTTTTAATTTAATAAATCCTATATTAAAGGTAATAATTTATTCGATGTTGTGTTTTATTTGAAAAAGGTATTTTCTTCATTCAAATGATTTCTAAAAATAACTTCATCTTTTCTCGTTGATTTTCTAATTATTTAGAAACTGTAATCTATTTTATGTTATATAAATGAGACTCCTTGAACATCTTAATTGCATTAGTTACGGACATTATGTATCGGGTAGCACGTGAATTTTGTTGTGCAAAGTCAGATGGAAATATGTGGGCACAAGGTGCCATGTGTGCTAAACGTTTGGAAATTAAGATTTATGATATGAGACACCGAGGATTGAGATGGTCGGGATTGTGTATTAGAAATGATGTGATTGGTTGAGTTAACATCGCCTTCTTTATTTGAGCAATTTTTACTTGTCTGTGTCCCAGTTATGGTGGTGTTAATTTACTTGGTTATCTTTCATTACCATCCGTATTTCCCTTTATTGTCTCTAATGTTTGTAGTTTGATCTCTCCCTGCTATTGACATTACTTAGTTATCTTTATCTTGGTAGTTTATTATCATATCCTGTTCAACTTATTTGACCAGTAGGTGTCTTGACTGTTCCTCGTCACTACTCCACCGAGGTTAGTCTTGATACTTACTGGGCACCGCTGTGGTGTGCTCATACTACACTTCTGTAAATATTTTTACAGATCCAGGTATTTGGTCGATAGTGGCTAGGCGGATCGTTGCTGTGGAGACTCAAGGTAAACCTGTTGCTGCGTTCGCAGCCCTCAGAGTCGCCTTCTGTTGTAATTATTTTCATTGTTTCCTTTTGTTCTGGAACAATGATGTATTCATTTTGTATAATGATGTTTAGCTTAAAGTGTATAGATTTCTGTGTATATCGCCTCATATTTTACTTTTGTTTCATGAGTTCTAGATGTTAAATGTGATTATTTATATTAGTTTGAAGTGTTTTTATGTTTAGGATTGATTCGGGATCCATTTGGGGCCAAACGCGCGAAATTAGAGCCAAAACAGACGAAACCGGGAAAATTGTGAATTTGGGTGCCACAAGTAGCGCCCAGCACCACCTGTGGCACTGTGGGCAGTACCTAAATATGGGCCAGCGTCCTGGTGGGCGCTCGGCGCTAGCCAGGGCGCCGGTGACGATTTTTTTTCCTATTTTGCCCGGAACACGGTTATTTCGGCCCTAAACCTACCCAACACGTATAAAGCAAGTCTAAGCTTATTTTTGAGGGGTTGGACGCCACTTTGGAGAAAATATACACACGGGATCATTAGGAAGCGAAGGATTATCAGTTTTCTTCATCTTTTTCTAGTATTTACAATTAATGCAACACTTATGCAATTGTTTGATTTTAGCATGAGTGGCTAAACACCCATTGTTCTGGGGTTGTGATTTAGCCATAGATATTGTTGTCCAACATTAGTTTAACCTTGATTTTAATTCACTCAATATATGGTTTNATAGATTAATTTCATAGGAATATAGGCGTTAATCTATTGAGAATAGGCGAGTAGTGCTTCGGGAGAAGGCTATGAGAGCATTTATCGATTAATTAGCAACCATGAGTGAATTATATGAAAGGGAGAGTTAATTAGAATGCAATACGATTGGTGAATTGATCACAACCCTGGAATATTTGTCTTTAGTGAATACACAACAATACTCTTGTTACTTGATAACTAGTTATTTCGTAGAATCGTAGTATAAAAGAGTTACATTCCTGGATTTTTATTTTGGCTTGAGTAAATAACAATTATAGTGAATTAGTGAGTAGTCTACACAAGTCTCTGTGGTTTCGACATTCGATTTATCATTATATTACTTGTACAACCACGTATACTTGCGTGTGCGTTTGGGACCAACATATAACTACTCCTAGAAAGGGCTTATGACTTGTACTATCGATTTTGGAAATTGTAATTGTTCAGAGTTATCTAATTTGAAGTTAGTGAATATCAAGGTTATTTCTATTAATGTTAGGCTTACCTAGTTTAGAGATTAGGTGTCATCATGACTCCTTCAGAGGGATTTTGGGTCGTGACAAAGGCGCCCTATTCTGTAAAAGATAATCAGCTTAAGTCGTGGTATGATCTTGGAGTGGATAAAGTTGATAAAAAGGAGTGATTTTATACTTTGTCACATCCCGGGCAAGTCCTCAACGACTCAGTAAACACATAACCCTGTCAGAATTTAATGACTAGTTGTATTAATTTGTCATCTCCAGAATTTATAGGTTTTTTGTAGATAGATAGTAGTTAAATTTTAGGAATCATTGAGAACTAATGAAATCTGTTTTTCTGCAGCACATTAATGTTATTTTATACTATTTGAGAAAGAGAGGAACATATGGTCCTCAAAAAAAGATACGGTTTACAACCACTAAATGTATGTTCCAGACTTGAATTGAACAAATTTGTCAGAGGTACATCAATGCTCATGCCGGAAAGAAGTTTGATGTTGTCAAACCCCAGGATGTCGTATCAGAATACATATTGAGGTATATGTTACTTGCAAATGTTGCATGGGATCAAGTTGATTTTGTGATTATTCCCATCAACATTGTAGAAAGATTTCATTGGTTGTTGGTTGTATTTGACATTACCGATAGGGTTCTATATGTTTATGATTCTATGGTCTCTTCATGAAATCACAACATTGTTGAATCAACAAGTTTGCTGTTATGATCCACCTATACTTGTCATGCACCGTCTTCTAGGGAAAGCGTCCAGACATCAAATTCAAGAACACAAAAGCATACATTGAAAAAGGTGTTACTGACCCTTTTGACATACAGTGGTTGGTCGGTGAGATACCCCAGCAAAAATAAGGATCAATGTATGGAAAAGCTTCTTTTCCTTCTATCTATTTAACAGATTTTTTTTACACTGAATGTTAAATGTTTTCCCTAATTTCTTTTGCAGTGAATGTGGTGTATACGTTGCAGCATTTGCAGAATATGCCAGCATTGGAGAGCTAGCAGTTTCAAAAGAAAACCTTTTCTGATATTGATCAACATCGTAGACGCTGTGGACCGCTACTTTGGAATTATGGTAGGAAGAAGCAAGATACTGGTGCAATTAGTGAGAGCGAGGTGACTGGCAGATTAGCAAGAAGAAAAGATGCACCAGCTGTGAACGAGAGAACACAAGTCCGGAAGAAGAAGAACTAGTTGCCCTTTTCTGTAGAAAAATTATAGTTAAATTGTTTAGTTGTAATTGTTTTTTAAGCTGTAGGCAGTTTGTTATCTAAGAACAAGTCAATTAAAGTTTAATTGTAGCAGATTTGTGCTACAATTGTTTTACCCTATGTTTTGTTATTTTATCCAGGATACTACTACTTACAATAGGAAACATCTGTTGTTATTTTTTTTGATTGGTTGAAAGTTATTAGTACTTGATATCATTATTGTTAGCATATAGTTCCTTTACAACTTAACTACAATTGTGTATTATAGATACAAAAAATACATAATCCAATCAAGTTATGAAAGTCTAAAATGAATACACTCAGTAATCAAAAAAAACAAATACAACCAATTGCATTAAGAGTTGAAAGAATTTCATTATAGGAAACGATATTTATTCAATATATCAACACAATTACGCCTCAACATTAATTCTTCTGAACACCTCAACACATTTTATCAAAAAATCTGGTTACTTTATCAAATTTTATTTCCTCTTGGGAGAATTCTTGCAAGATATTTTGTTATGCCCTTCTATTCTGCAGTTGCCACATGAAACCTTGTACTTATTTGCATTTACTTCATCATATGGTTTGTATCTTTGTTTTTGAGGTCTTCTTGGCTATCTTTTCCCGGTAGTTGGCATTACAACTTCTTCAGCAATATGTTGTGACATATTCCATTTGCTTTCATCAGGCAGCGGGTCTACTGGTATTTCATAAGTATGCAAAAGGCTCTCCCTCGTGTAATAAGTAGAGAAATAGTTTTCATAAGACTCATTCTTGTGCCTTAAATCCGCCAAAGCATATGCACAGGGAAGTTCATCAAGCTGGAATTGTCCACAACCACATCTCTTGGTTTGAAGAAAAACAATATAGCACATCACACCATCTATCAATGTATGGATGTGACTGCTGAAGCCCTCACCTACAACTTCATTACAAACACACAACAACTTGTTATAAACATATACAAAATAAATACAATTATTCAACATTTTATCTACAATGACTGTATGTATTTAGTTTTATGGAATATAGCTTACACTTAGCTTCTGCGATAATGTCTTGTTGTCCTCCAACTCAATGTTGTGATTTTTCCCAAGGTATGTGAATGTACCCTTTGCTTTCAGTAACTTTTCATTAGTCCAACGTTCAAGAAGAGTCCCCATGTACTCTAATCGTTATACTATCAGCAGCTCTCTTGCATATCATGTTACCGTATTCAATGACTCTGCAATGTTTGATGTCATCGTCCAAGTTCTGTTCATTGTAGCATGTACTCGAGACCATCTGTGATAGCCAATATCGTATAGGTATGCTTTAACACGTGTGTCGATCTATTCAATATTTGACATTCTTTCATTAAATTCATCAAGCGTGTATGATCGTGCCGTGGAAAAGTATAATTCCCTTAACTTTAGATGACCCTTTTTGAACTTTGACCTTATATTTGTCCAAATATGCCACATGCAAGCATAATGTGGCATGCCAGTATAAACAATAGATGTTGTCGTCAAGATACTCTCATTCTAATCCGAAACAACAAACATATTTGGTTTTTCACCATATGCATGTTTGAATTGCTCAAAAAACCACTTCCATGATGCGTCATTTTCTGAATCAATAACAGTGTATGCCAGTGGTAATATACTACCTATCATATGTGGCAAAAAGAAATTCAATTTCCATAATAAAACTGTAGAGGAAAAAAAATACATACAATATTTCTAAAATACTTGTTGCATCTATTGTTCTAGCCTTTAGCATTATTCCCATGTATGCCGACTTCAAAAAGGTCCCATCAACTACTACAATTGGCGTACAATATTCCCAATCCTTGATTGACGTACTAAGCGCAAAAAATTCATAGAAGAAACAGTCATCATCAGTCTTCTGCAATTTAACTACCGACCTCGGATAAGTCTTCTCCAGAATATACAAATAACTAGGCAATCGGCTGTAGGAGTCAGCAGGATGACCTCTCAAAAATTCCAAATCCTTTTCCTTTGCTCTCCAAGCTTGCATGTATGTTAAGTTCACGCCGTGTTCAGACAACATATTAGTTTGTATGTCTTTTGGTGCGTAGTCTTAGGATCCTCATATTTTGGTATAACTATGCTACCAACTACCATGGCAGTAGGTTTGCATTGTATGTATGTATTGTCCATCAAAGAGTGTAACGACCCGACCGGTCATTTTGAGCTCCAGTGCGTCGTTCAGCAGTTTAGGGTCTTGAGCATCTCCGTTTCAGGTATTATGACTTGTAGGCATGGTCGGAACTGAATTTCGGGAAGTTTAGAGTTGATTTAGAAAGAAAAATCTCATTTCAGAAGCCTTAAGTTGGAAAAATGGACTAAGAAAGGAATTTTGAGTAAACGACCTCCGAATCAAAATTTGAAGGTTCTTGCAGGTTCATATGATGATTTTGGACTTGGGCGTATGTCTGGATCGGGTTTTGGATAACCCGGGAGCATTTCGGCGTATATTGTGGAAGTCAGTATTTTGAAGAAAATTTCCTAAGTTTGGCTTGAAGCGCATTTCAGTGATATTGAAGTCCGTTTGGGATTCCAAGTATGGGAATAGCTTCGTATGGGGATTCTGGAGTTGGGAGCGCGATCGTAAGTGAATTCGGATGTTCGGAGGTCATTTTGAAGTCATTTGGCTAAAGGTAGGAATTTGAAGGTTTTTGGAGAAATCCGACCGGAAATGGAAATTTTGATATCAGGGTCGGAATGCGATTCCGGAAGTTGGAGCAGGTCCACAATGTCAAATATGACTTGTGTGAAAAATTTAGGGTCAATCGGACGTGATTTGATAGGTTTCGGCATCAGATGTACAGGTTGGAAATTTCTAAGTTCATAAAGTTGGGATTTGGGTGCGATTCGTGATTTTGATGTTATTTGATGTGATTTGCAGCCTCGAGCAAGTCCGCATTATGTTTTGGAACGGGTTGGTATAAATGGACGGGGTCCCGGGGGCCTCGGGTGGATTTCGGGTGGTTAACGGATCAATATTTGAAGTTGATGGTGTCTAGTGCGACCACACCTACGAGGATTTGGCCGCAGGTGCGGGAGATTGGTCGCACCTGCGTGAGCGTAGGTGCGGAGGTAGGATCGCAGGTGAGAAAATGAGGTTGTGCAGAATGTTTTAAAACCGAGATTGTTGGCCATTTCTCTCATTTTTCTCATGGCTTAGGCGATTTTTGGAGGGCTTCAAGAGGGGAAATTCATCATCAATGTCAAGGTAAGTAATTTCTTCATGTTTTTAAGTAAAATACAAGTTATATGCATGGGATTATACATGAGGATTTTAACCACGAAATTGAGCATGGAATTTAGAGTAAATTGTATATTTGAGTTAATAAGGCTATGGGTAGAATATATCTTCCAGAAATTTCGGATTCCGGGCACGTGGGCCCGATGGAATTTTTGTCAATTCACCGAGCAGAGTTGGGGAAGTATATAATTTGAATTTGTTGCAAGTATTAGGAGGAATTTTCATTGCTTTGCCCGTTATTTGGTAGTTTTTGCGGCGTTGTGCATCCATTGAAGTCGTCGGAAGGGCTTGGAAGCCGGTTATGGGACTTGGGAGCGAGGTAAGTCTCCTTTCTAACTTTGTGAGGGGGAATTATCCCCCTAGGTGAACTAATTAAGTATGTGTTACTATCTGCGGGGGATACGTACGCACGAGGTGACAGGAGTCTGTGCGTTGCTACTATTATGCCATGTCCGGGTAGCCTAGGACCCACTAGCATGCCTTACCTATTGTACCGGTGATCTTGTTTGTAATATTAGACTGCTAATATAATTGAATTTGTAATTGAATGACTAAGGAAGATTAGAGTTTATTTTCTTAATCATCTAAAGAGAATTGATTTCCTTCGCGGACAATTGTATTTATGGATAAGGTTATTGAATTTTGAAAAAAAAAAGGATTTAACTACTATTTAAAAGAGAAATCTATCATTTACTTGGGTACTTATTTTGTCGACGTATTCGGGGTGGACTGTTGATTGTGCATGACTGCATGTGACCGCTTTGAAATTTACATTTCGCGAGCGGAGTGTTAATTCCCCCACTCTCATGGGAGCAGGCCGTACGCCACGGCGGATTTAAAATGCACTTATGGTTCGGGCCGTTCGACCCTCGGCAGTGCATAGACATGATTATTTTATTGAGAGGTGCACTTATGGTACGGGTCGTTCGATCCTCGGCAGTGCACAGAGTTGATTATTATGACGGCTCAGGCTGGTTGTCCTTATCCCGTATGCGCATGCTAAATTGTTAAATATTTTTCATGGATTTTTAAAGTGATAAGATATTTGGGGGAAAACAAAAAGGAAATTGTTAATTTAAAATATTTGGGGGAAAATAAGGAAGTGGTAACTGTTTTGTACTCATGCTATACTTGCTGTGCATTTTTATTGCACAGGTACTTTCATAGCAATGTGGCAGATTTGGAGACTTAGGCGAGCTGCATCATCCGGAGGCGATCCGCAGCTGACACAGTCTCCCTCGTACTGTATTTATTTTCATTTTAAATTTTCTTGTCCAATTTGTATTTCGGACAGGCTTTGTTATGATTGTATTTTCTTAGAAATTGCTCATGTACTTGTGACACCGGGTTCTGGGATGTGTTTGGGATATATTTGCTAAAATGGAATAATTAAACCATCGTATTTTCTTAATGGATTTTGTTTAGTTATTTGGTAATAAGTCAAAGATAATAATTTCAAAAATGTTAAAACAGGAATTTATTTCAACTAATTAATAATTGGCTTGCCTGATGGTGGTGTCCGGCTCCATCACGACCCTAATAGGTTTTGGGTCGTGACAACATGGTATCAGAGCTCTAGGTTCCCTTAGGTCTCAAGAGTCATGAGCAAGTTTAGTAGAGTCTTGTGGATCGGTACGGAGACGTCTGTACTTATCTTCGAGAGGCTACAGGGCTATTAGGAGTACTTCCCTTCTTGATTCCTCATCGTGTGATTCTATTCCTTTGAGGCTTATGTCTATGTTCATTCCGACTCAATCTTACACGTCGCGAAGCGCTTATTATGAATCAGGAAATTTGAGGAATTGAAATGGTGCTACGGATGTAATTCGAGATGTTTCCATGTGTAATTGGTTGGGGTTGTTGTTATGGCCCTACAAAAAATGATATGTTGTTTCATCTCAATAGCTGTGTTTCTGAGAGCCTTAAGGCTATGTTCAGGTAGTGATGATTCTTGCGATTGGTTATCGCGCGATGTCGATATGATGATAGAATGCTTTCCCGTATTTTTGGGTGATGAATGGTTTGAAGGGAGGTCTTCTCAGAGTGTGATTTTGAGATTTCAGTATTTTAGTTCCGGCAGGGGAAAGGCATTTGGATTATGAATGTTCCGGTTGGGGTTGATAAAGTAGTAAGACTTGGTGTCTTCAAGTGAGGTGGGATATGCACCTATGACATGAAGTCGTCATAATTGATCGAATAGAATGTGTTAAGTTTGTCGGTGTTATGGTTTCTTCGGTTGCTTGGGGTCAGGGTATTGTGAAGAAGTATTAAAGACTGCGGTTGGCAGAGACCGTGAGGTGCGGTGGTTCAGTACTGGATAAGTGTTGATAATAAAGGCAGCTAGAGAAAGATGATCTTCGGAGAGCTTGAAGTCGTGGTGATCTGCTGGTTCGAGAGCTACAGAGAATGATCCTGAAGTGAGACTAGGCGGTGGTTCCATTTCTAGGAGGCCAGGTGTAAGAAGCGGAAGTCGAGCAGTCGGAAAGTGGGGGAGCGGCAGCATAGCTTGGAATTTGTAGATATTGTCGCGCATCTAATGGATGTCCATGAGGAGCGGGCGGACTAGTAAAGTTGGTAAACGAAGCAGTGCGTAGGATGGGGTATTGATGTCGCAGAGAGCATGCATTTAAGCGTCGTTGGAAGGTGTCAGCGGGTGATTTCCACAGGTGGGTTGTCTCCTGTGAATAGGTTAGCGATGGCATGGTTGGCAGGTCTCTGTGAGGGGTTCTAGTGGCTATTCGGTAGGAGGCAGAATGTGTGAATGATTCTAGAGAATTTGAGTATTTAGGGAGTGCTAGAAAGAGAATTTGGAGGAATTGGACGGATTGGTTGAGCAATATCATGTTATCAAAGAAGAAAGGATCTCGGCAGGGTCTAGAGTGGTGCAAGGAGTAACTTCGGGCTAAGTGGGGGATTCCCACCATCTGCAGTTGGATTGCAGGATTGTGTTATCATAAGGTTGTGGATTGTCGGCATGTTGGCAAGTTATTACAGCTAAGGGAAAGGAGTAAAATGGTGATTGTGCATGGGATGTGATGAATGTGTGCAAAAAGTTAGCCCTGTCGGATCAGGGTTAGGCTTTGGAAGATTCAGAATTTTGCTTAAGGCATAGGTGAGTTGTTAGGGTAGTGACTCACTCACGTGTTTCATTGAAAGGGGTGTTCATGTGCTAGGACAGCCTTGCAGTTGATTGTATTCGGTACCAGTCAGAGTGGGTGACTCTCAATAGCGGTCCTGATTAATTCAAAAGTTAAGAATGCGATTTTTAAAGGGTTTCAGGCAGCAGTGCGATCGAGAATCGATCTTTTGCAGAGTAATTTCTGAGAAAGAAGAGGATGGTTGGGATGTTCTATGATATATTTCAGCGTGCAGGATAGTATTGGAGGAGTGAGAGAAGTAAACTCCGGGTTGTAGCAAGATTGTCAGGAGGGTATGAGATGGGTTGTGATATTGAGACAGCATGGTCTCATGAATCAAGGCCACTCGGTCTGAGTGAGGATTGAGTTGCTATGAGTTGGATGGGGTTACTATTATTTATGAGGTAGTTAATAATGATTAAAAGAAGATAGATTGATTAGCCATGGTTGGAAAGGCACATGTACGGAAGTGATCAGTTCCTTCGATGTGAATAAGTTATGCATGTGGTTTATGCCGGTGTATGCGAGGCATGTCAACTGTTGAAGTGGATTTTTATTTGGAAGCATTCAAGTATTATGGCCCGTCAAGTGCAGGCGGATCCCGTAAGGGTTATGGCGGTTCATACCACTACTTAAGGATTTTCATGTATTATGATTGTGGGAATTTACTCGTGTGTTGAGATGGTACTCTTGAATTGAGTTAAGTAAAAGGTCTTTATATGATGAAGTGTTCACCCTATTGGTGGTTCAGAAGTTGTGATGGAATTCTTGCGCTACCTCATATTGGCTTGTTAGGTGTGGTAAGCAGTATGTAACTGGGAGTAAGAATCGAGATTTGCGGTTCGGTGTTAACAAGGGTGTCATGATCTCGGATGAGCAAGAAAAAGTGATTTGGAAGTTCAGAGTAAGCTGGTGTTATCTTCAGTGTCACCTGAGGTCAATATTCGGTGGAAGAGGCTTTGTACCCTGGTTATGGGTTCTTGATTTGTCTTACAGCATTAGTATGGCCAGTGGTGGATGTGCAGACTTGTTACCTGGTGTGGAAAGTCGTGGGAGCGTAACCACGAGAAGATTGTACAAGTGTGACATGTAGTCACTTAATGGATTGAAGATTTGGACTGAGTATAAAGAAGTGCAATATTGCTTATTCGAGAATTTATGCTTGGAAGGCGTTCAGTTTATTTGGTTGTGGATTGTGGGGTGTTTGTCCTGGCTATGACGGTTGTGCTCGCGTATTATGAGAGGATGGGGGTTAATATGGACCCAGGTAAAGCTATTGTCCTAGTTTGGTGCGAGCAAGGTATACTCGATGTTTGTGGATGGATTTAAATATGATTATGGGCTCCGTATGAGCCAGGCATGTTCATTTCAATAGAGCGCTTTTTCATGGAAAGGTATTAGAACAATAGACGTTGTTCCGTCGTCGTCAAATTTAGGTAAAATTGATTTTGTCGTGTGAGTTGTGAAACGGCTTGATAATTTTGTATGTATTGAGGTCCCGCATAGTGGTGATGTTATGTGAGTAGGATAGCTCTTGAGATCCAGAGTATATATGTATATCGCACCTCAGTCGTGCTTGAGTTTTGCACTTATCAGCCTCCCCATGATGGTATTATGCACTTAGTGTGCTTGTGACCGATATTCGGTAATGTGTAATAGTGAGCAATTCAGCTCCATGTATATTTCCTTATGTGAGTTTTATGATGGGATCGGGTGGCACGCCACCAAGGGTATGTTATTTGGATCGGGTTGCATGCCGCAACAGTGTGATGATGAGAAGGGTTAATATATATTTATTTTTCTTATGTTTTACTTCCTAATTTTTTAGAAAAGTTCATATTAGTTGCATGAGCTGAGTAGTCCCTTCCTGAGTCATTTCTTATCTATCATGTTTGAGTTATGGCCTATTGGCGCGATGTGGTATCATGTGAGGCTGTGGGTCATGTTTGGGGTGATTTGTTGTCTGAGCAGTTCATACTGGGTGAGACGAGATTATCGGATCAGGGGTCAATGCGATAAGGTTATGTGAAGTGCATATTAAAGAATAAATGCCATTATTCAGGTTCATAATGAGGTGATGATTCTAGTCAAGATGAGATATTCAATGATTTGTTAACTCTGCAATTGGGTATGAATTTCTACACATCTCCTCCATTGTGGTGGTATCGTCAGCATTATCGCAGGATGTACGTATATATATCATGAGGTGCATTGGGAGCGTCAGATTCGTGGAATTTTGGCTATTAAGGTTCAGGGAACGTCATTGTGGTTAGATGATGAATTTTGCGGTGCATGGTGCTAATTCAGAAAAGGTATGCAGTCATCTTCTGGTATATCGTGTGGTAGTTGATACGGGTTTATATAATGGAACTAGGCCTGGCAGAGAAAACTTCAAGTGTAGAACTGGATTCTAAGCTTAGTATATGGATGACAGAAGAAATCTTCAGATTTGATCAAGCTAATGTACTTGACCGGGATGTGGTAGCACGGGCAGGTGCTCGAAATGTTAAACAGTGATTTCAGGTAAATCCAGAGCAGTTCTTGGCACATTCGAGGATGAACGTCTGTTTAAGTGGGGGAGAATGTAACGACCCGACCGGTCATTTTGAGCTCTAGCGTGTCGTTCAACAGTTTTGGGTCATGAATAGTTTCGTTTCAGGTATTATGACTTGTAGGCGTGGTCGGAACTGAATTTCGGGAAGTCTAGAGTCGACTTAGAAAGAAAATTCTCATTTCAGAAGCCTTAAGTTGGAGAAATGGACTAAGATCAGAATTTTGAGTAAACGACCTCCGAATCAGGATTTGAAGGTTCCCGCAGGTTCGTATGATGATTTCGGACTTGGGCGTATGTCCGGATCGGGTTTTGGATAACCCGGGAGTGTTACGGCGTATATTGTGGAAGTCAGTATTTTGAAGAAAATTTCCTAAGTTTGGCTTGAAGCGCATTTCAGTGATATTAATGTCTGTTTGAGATTCCGAGTCTGGGAATATCTTTGTATGGTGATTCTGGAGTTGGGAGCGCGATCGGAAGTGAATTCGGATGTTCGGAGGTCATTTTGAAGTCATTTGGCTAAAGGTAGGAATTTGAAGGTTTTTGGAGAAATTCGACCGGAAATGGAAATTTTGATATCGGGGTCGGAATACGATTCCGGAAGTTGGAACAGGTCTGTAATGTCGAATATGACTTGTGTGCAAAATTTGGGGTCAATCGGACGTGATCTGAAAGGTTTCGGCATCGGATGTAGAGGTTGGAAATTTCTAAGTTCATAAAGTTGGGATTTGGGTGCGATTCATGGTTTCGATGTTGTTTGATGTTTTGGAACAGGTTGGTATAATTGAACGAGGTCCTGGGGGCCTCGGGTGGATTCCGGGTGGTTAACGGATCAATATTTGAAGTTGAGAAAAGCTTAAGTTGCTGGTGTCTGCTGCGACCGCACCTACGAGGCTTTGACCGCAGGTGCGGACAATGGGGCGTAGGTGCGATTTTGGGCTGGAGCTCAGGAAGCCGCAGGTGCGGGAGATTGGTCGCACCTGCGGGAGCGCAGGTGCGGAGGTAGGATCGCCGGTGCGGAAATGAGGCTGGGTAGAATGTTTTAAAACCGAGATTGTTGGCCATTTCTCTCATTTTTCTCATGGCTTAGGCGATTTTTGGAGGGCTTCAAGAGGGTACATTCATCATCAATATCAAGGTAAGTAATTTCTTCATGTTTTTAAGTTAAATACAAGTTATATGCATGGGATTATACATGAGGGCTTGTAAGAAAGATTGGGAAAAATCTTAAAGAACCTAGAATTTGTATTTGGATTTTAACCATGAAATTGAGCATGGAATTTAGAGTAAATTGTATATTTGAGTTAATAAGGCTATGGGTAGAATATATCTTCCAGAAATTTCGGATTCCGGGCACGTGGGCCCGATGGCATTTTGGTCAATTCACCGAGTAGAGTTGGGGAAGTATATAATTTGAATTTGTTGCAAGTATTAGGAGGAATTTTCATTGCTTTGCCCGTTATTTGGTAGTTTTTGGGGCGTTGTGCATCCATTGGAGTCGTCGGAAGGGCTTGGAAGCCGGTTATGGGACTTCGGAGCGAGGTAAGTCTCCTTTATAACTTTGTGAAGGGAAATTATCCCCCTAGGTGAACTAATTAAGTATGTGTTACTATCTGCGGGGGCTACGTACGCACGAGGTGACGGGAGTCCGTGCGTAGCTACTATTATGCCATGTCCGGGTAGCCTATGACCCACTAGCGTGCCTTACCTGTTGTACCTGTGATCTTGTCTGTAATATTAGACTGCTAATATAATCGAAATATTAATTAAATGACTAAGGAAGATTAGAGTTTATTTTCTTAATCATCTAAAAAGAGAATTGATTTCCTTCGCGGGCAATTGTATTTCCGGATAAGGTTATTGAATTTCGAAAAAAAAAGGGATTTAAATACTATTTTGTGGTTTTTAAAAGAGAAATCTGTCATTTACTTGGGTACTTGCTACCCCGACATATTCGGGGTGGACTGTTGATTGTGCATGACTGCATGTGACCGCTTCACAATTTCCATTCCGCGAGCGGAGTGTTATTTCCCTCACTCTCATGGGAGCGGGTCGTACGCCACGGCGGATTTAAAATGCACTTATGGTTCGGGCCGTTCGACCCTCGGCAATGCATAGACATGATTATTTTATTGAGAGGTGCACTTATGGTACGGGTCATTCGATCCTCGGCAATGCACAGAGTTGATTATTATGACGGCTTAGGACGGTTGTCCTTATCCAATATGCGCATGCTAAATTGTTAAATGTTTTTCATGGATTTTTAAAGTGATAAGATATTTGGGGGGGAAACAAAGAGAAAATTGTTTATTTAAAATATTTGGGAGAAAATGAGGAAGTGATATTGCTGCTTTACTACCTTTACATGCCTACCGTGTTCATCACATGCTGTTAATTAATTTGCTGGACCTTAGTGAGTGTCTAATTCGACCTCTCGTCACTACCTCTCTGAGGTTAGGCGGGCGACTTACTAAATACACGTTGTTTTTTGTACTCATGCTACACTTGCTGTGCATTTTTATTGCACAGGTACTTTCATGGCAATGTGGCGGATTTGGAGACTTAGGTGAGTTTCATCATCCGGAGGCGATTCGCAGCTTACAGAATCTCCCTCGTACTGTATTTATTTTCATTTTAAATTTCCTTGTCCAATTTGTATTTCGGACAGGCTTTGTGATGATTGTATAAATTCTTAGAAATTGCTCATGTACTTGTGACACCGGGTTTTGGGATGTGTTTGGGATATATTTGTTAAAATGGAATATTTAAACCATCGTATATTTTGTTTAGTTATTTCATAATAAGTCAAAAATAATGATTTCAAAAATATTAAAACAAGAATTTATTTCAACTAATTAATAATTGGCTTGCCTGACGATGGTGCCCGGCGCCATCACGACCCTAATAGGTTTTGGGTCGTGACAAAGATCATGTACAGAATAAAAACAATTTAAAGAATATTATGAAAATTGTAGCTACAAAATAATATTTTGTTTAAGCATAAAAATCTTATATTTAATAATTTATATACAAAAAAACTACAAATTATCTACAATTTGTATACAATGATATTACAAACTATACAACAAAACATACAAATAAACTACAAATTAAACAAAGATATGATTTTTGACCATTGAAATGCTCCTACCTTCTAGCACTAGACCTTTTCACCCTAAATTGGAACTTGTTCATGATAGAATAGTGCTTCATTGCACTGGTAATTGTTTGCTTGTCTTTGTATACTTGGCCTACTTCAACACTTGGTGTATGTTCTGTTATGATGATACTTTCATATTCCACTATCGCCAGAGATGTTGGCATATCAATCAACTTCAGTGTTCTAGATGAACCTGCAATCAGTTAAAGCTAACTACAGTTTTGACATATATTGTAGATAGTTTGTAGTAAAACTGTAGAACACGTGAAATTGAATACTTCTATATTTCATAACAGTTGAACTACACTTGTTAAGTAGTTTTTTTGTAGCACTATTGTAGAAAAAGTGTAGAATACATGAAATATAAACAAACATCACCACTGATATAACAGAGCAAACCTGCAATTGTGTTCAAATTACAGATATTGCATTCCAAATAGAAATCACGCACTGTTATACATAGCGGATACCTTCCTAAGCTTTTATTTTCCTTTTTCGTCTCAGTGTATACTCGAACTCCCATATCGTCCCGAATTTCCATTGGAGGACAATGTTCGCTGACAATGTATTTGATTTCGATGATTTTTTCTGATGTATCGATCATTAGATGCTCTGTGATTGCAGAATTCAATAGACTATAACTTGAATCTTCACCGACTACAACTCCGTCAACATTAAAATATTTGTATCTCCAAGCTATCCCAATTACCATTTAGCTTAAGCATAATAGCTATTTTCGACATTATTTCGCGAATTCAGTACAATTATAGATAATTGCTTCGCGTATGGTTGTGAAACCAGAATAGACAGAGAAAAGAAGAGTATCGGAAAAGCATAGTATCGTAATAGTGAGAAAAATGGCTTAATCATAGGCTTAATTCATTGCGATTATTTCCTTGCAAAAATCTCGGTAGAATCCTACGCTATCCCAAGTTCCCGCTTCTAAATAACGAATGCTACTGCAGAAAGGATTCTATTTTAAATAATTGTATAGAATTTGTAGACAAAACATGTTCAGGCCAGGTAATTAAGTAAACATAGACATTTTTGGTAATAAATTTTCATATAGTGTATAGGAATGAAAAAAATCCCAATTTGAAAAAAAAAAAAAGAAGCCCAATTCACCCACATATGTTTTTACCTCAGTATTAGTTGAGGTTTAGTTCAACACGACCATGTCAACGCCCCGACAAGAGACTATAGATTTTTCATATCATATTCTCGTTTCTTTCCTTCGCACGGATGTCATATAACAAATAATAAATCCTATATATAAGTATTTATATCCAAGAGTTGACCTTCTCCTAATAAAAAAAGTAGGCACAAACGTCAGCCGTAAGATGTTGTTTTGCGAGTCCAGAACCAAAGTGTGGTTCTTTTGGACATAAGAGACCGAAATAAGTGGAAAAAAAATTGGTAACAATTCTATATATAACGCTCTTTTAAAGGGCGCTATACTTTAACGTCCGTTTTGGATGTTAAGGTATAGTGCCCTTTAAAAGGGCGTTATACATAAAGCATTTTTCCTAAAGGCTCTATACTTGACTTTGACAATACTAGCAGGTATAGCGCATTTATAAAGGGCGCTATACATATTTTGTGGGCCCAACAATAACTCTTTTGCGTTTAACTGACATAACAATAATTCAAATGGGTATAGCGCCCTTTAAAAGTGCGCTATACCTCAAAAAAATCAACTCCCCGAGATGAGCATTGCCTTATTTAAAGGCGTTAAGGATTTTACAAAAATCCATTCAAAAATATTCCTAACTCCTGTTAAATTTTTTCTTCTTGTTAAATTCTCAAGTATTTTGTCATAATGTCTGAAGAGCAAAAAGTAAGGGTTTCATTATATTGGGAGGGATGAGGTTGTGGTGACGAATAACTCTATGAGCTATAGTTTATTTTCACAGTGTCATGTTAAGTAACCACTTACAATGGAGTACAATACATTGGTATCGTTGTTATGTTAAAAAATGAGTGTGAGGAAATGTTCAGTGAACCCTAAAGTAACCGGAAGATATCCGTATTCTGTCACTTCGCAAGGGGTTGCTTGTTACGCTGAGTTTAACATCGAGGATGATGAAACTTTGAGTGATTTTTTGAGGACTCCGGATGAATACTGGGGATTTATTGTGATAAAAATGTTGGAAATGTACGTCAAGGTTGAAGACGTTCGTAATAATGAGGTTGCGCATAGTAGGGATAATCCTCAGTCATCGAGTGGTTATTCTAGAGCAGTTTTTGCCAGATAGGTTCCGACTGAAAGAGTTTGGCCTGATTTAAACTTATCGCCACGAACGAATGAAGAGCGAGGAAATAATTTCTCTCTTGCTTTACATAATCCGCGAGACGATTGGTAAACTAAAAATTTTCCTATGTGTAATGATGTATATTTTTGTTGTAATGAAATTGTATTAACACTCATATATTCCACAGGGGGTACCGACCAGATATGAATTTTACAAGTTATGAACCCACGCCAGTTGGAATATGCGTAGTTTTGGTGTGTCGGATCATGGTGGTCCATCCGGGAGTCATCACCAATAGGATAATGTCCATCATGGAATGTCAACACACTACGACTTGTAAGTGAAGTGATACAACTATATGTAAAGTATTTATTAATTGAGTAGCTTATTATTTTGTAGTATGTGCAATGAAAATGAGCAAGTTGAACCACCTGTCCTAACTCAATTTCGCGAAGATGACATATTAAATCGGGATCTGGCAGATGCACAGAATTAGGAATAGAACAGGGATTATGATAACAATGTTGATGAGTCCAGAGATGACACACCCTGTCACAACCCAAATCCCAATTTAGGTCGCGATGGCGCCCAACTCCGATTTCAGGCAATGCAACCTTAATTTACTCGTGCTCCCCTTTTTAATTCATAAAATAATTTTCCATAACTGAGAGGTTTTCTTTTAGATTTCAAATTTTGAAGTAAACAAGTGACTTCGACAGCCAAAAGTGAGTAATATAGTAATCAATACTAATAGTTACAACCCAACAAAATAAAATATCTACTACATGTGCGTCACAGGTCTACGGGCATCTAATAGAAACGAGTATCCAAAATAAAGTACAAGTTTGCCCTACTGTCTTAAGAAAAGTAATACAGACATAGCAAAAGAAAAGAGGAACTCCAAGGTGCTGCCAGAGAGATACGTCAAGGAAAGCAGCTCACCGAGAAGTCCACGCTAAATACACGTCAGGGACGAGCTCCGGATGAATACCCAGATGCACCTGCCTTAGAGCCTGTACAATTAAGTACAGAAGCGTAGTATGAGTACATAAACAGATATGTACCCAGTGATTATCCCGCCTAATCTCGAAGAAGTAGTGATGAGAGGTAGATGTGATACTTACTAGGGTCAACATTTCTAAATAACATGATTTAATAGGAACTAGGAAGGCATAACAGTCGTAGAAATCACAAAGATATAAATTATCAAGTATAGTTGTATTTACCATTGCATATCAAATTTCACTAGAACATAATGTAATAAATTCCCTTATTAACATGAATCAGTTTATACAATTACAACAAATTCCCAGTAAATCATACAGCACATAATAAGCCGGAAGCGTACGGCCGAAACGTCGCGAAAATAAATGTCCACTGTCGAGGGTTGAACGGCTCGAACCATAGATGCATCTATTACCCCGCTCGCGAATCGAACATGCGACGCGATTGTCATAATAGTAGGGCTATTCCGCTCACGAATCATACATGTAACGCGGTGCCGCATACATACATAAAATTATCAATTTTTAAGGAATTAACAGAGATATTCTTTAAGGAAAGAACTTAAGCAATATATCATGGAACATAACTTCCCAATATTCTCATGCCAAATCAAGGATAATAAGAAACTCAAAATATGTTTAGGAATACATGTAAGGCACATATAAGCATGCTCGTGAGTCCTAGAACTACCCAACATAACATGGTAGTAGCTACGAACGGACTTTCGTCACTTCGTGCGTGCGTAGCCCCCGAAAATAAGGACATGCAATTATTTATAATCACCTATGGGGGCAATTCCCTCTTACAAGGTTAGAAAGGAGACTCACCTCGTGTCGAATCTACTCCCCGGAGCAAGGACGCGCCCGAAACTCCGAAATCTACACCCGAGGACTCAAAACTAGCCAAATGTTATACAAATTCATCAATTTATGCTCAAAGTATGGAAATCCTCCTACTACTAAGTCAAATTCGCCATTCTTGAAGAAATACTAAAATCCCACCTCGGGCCCGCATGCTCGGATTCCAAAAATCTTTGAAGGAAACACTCACCTATAGCCTAAGGATCATTAATATACGATCTTTGATTGATTTCATAGCCAATTCACGGGTAATTTTCTAAATTCTCGAAGCCCCTAGGTTACTACCCAAATTCCTAAATTTTCACTAATTAATGTAGTTAAATTCCACTATGAATGAATGCATTAACTTACTCTAGGATAGAATCTACTTATCTTTCAGTGATTGGGTCGTTGAGCCCTTTTCCTAAGCTCTCAAGGTGTTCTAATGGAGTAAGAAATGAAGAAATAATGATGAATCCTGTATTTAACAAACACACTGTTTGACAGTGTTTCCACACCTGCGGTCTCGCACCTACGAGCAAAGGCTCGCACCTGCAGAAATGGACGACGAAACCTAGGCCCGCACCTGCGGAGGGGAGACCGCACCTGCGAGAAATGGACTGCCCGCTGGAAGTCGCACCTGCGAGGCTGGGATCGTAGGAGCAGTCCCGCACCTGCGACTGGGCAACCGCACCTGCGATCAACACAGAACAGGTGCACCAGCAGCTATTTCAGCTGGTTTTTAGCCTCGTGTGGTGTCCGGAAGGCATTTGGGCCCACACGAACCCCCTTCTGAATATACCAGAAAGTCCCAAATCATAATACGGACTTGCTCGAGCTTTCGGAACACCCAAAACAACGCTAAAACTCAAAATCACACCTCAAAACCCCTAGAACCAAACTTAGGAACTTTAAGTTTTCTTGACTTCGCTAACAACGCGCTGAACCGGCCTACACTACTCGGAATGACACCAAATTTTGCAGGCAAGTCATAAATGGCATAGCGAAACTATTCCCGGTCTTGGAATTCCATTCAGACCTCGATAACACAAAAACACGTCCCAACCCACAATAGGAACTTAAGGGACTTCTAATTTCAATATTGAGCGCTGAAACGCTCCCGGGTCATCATAAACCCATTCCGAACATACGCCTAGGTCCGAAATCATCATAAGCTACCGAAACCATCGAAACTCGATTCTGAGGTCGTTTACCCAAAATGTTGACTGAAGTCAAAATTGGCTTAAAGGCCAACCTTAAGGAACCAAGTGTTCCTATAGCACTCTAAACACTTCCGAATCCCAGACCACCCGCCGCCGCAAGTCATAAATCACAATAAGCCACTATGGGAAGTTTAGTTTAGGGGAGCAGGTTCCGATAACACAAAATGACTGGTCGGGTAGTTACATTCTCCACCTCTTAAACAAACGTTCATCCTCGAACGGGTCTAGAATCATACCTGAAGTGCTGAATAAGTGTGGATATCTACTCCGCATGCCCTCTTCGGATTCCCAGGTTGCCTCCTCAACTGATTGGCCCTTCCACTAGACCTTTACGGCAGAAACTCTCTTGGACCTCAACTGGCGGTCCTGCCTATCAATAATCGCAATTGGCTCCTCCTCGTAGCCCAACCTCTTTTCCAACTGAATAGTTCTGAAATAAACCACGTGAGAAAAGTCGGCGTGGTACCTCCTGGGCATGGATACATGAAAAACTGGATGAACTCCTGATAAACTGGGAGGTAAGGCCAGCTCATAAGCAACCTCCCCAACTCGCCTCAACACCTCGAAGGGACCTATAAACCTGTTAGCTTGCCCTTCTTCCCAAACATCATAATACCCTTCATAGGCGAGACTTTCAACTGAACCTTGTCTCCCTCCATAAATGATACATCACGCGCCGTATGATCCGCGTGTTTCTTCTATTTGGACTGTGTTGTGCGGAGCCTCTCCTAAATCAACTACACTTTCTCCAAAGCATCCCTCACCAGTTCGATGCCATATAAATTAGCCTCGCCAGGCTCGAACCACCCGATAGGAGAACGACATCACTGACCATAAAAAGCCTCAAATGGTGCCATATTAATGTTGGACTGATAACTATTATTGTAAGCAAACTTGGCCAAAGGCAAGAACTGGTCCCACTAACCTCCGAAGTCAATCACACATGCTCTGAGCATATCCTCCAATATATGAACTGTACGCTCAGACTGACCATCAGTCTGAGGGTGAAATGATGTGCTGAGTTCTATCTGGGTACCCATCTCACTATGCAATGCTCCCCAGAAGTGCGAGGTGAACTGAGGACCTCGATCTGATATAATGGACACCGGCACACCATGAAACCGGACTACCTCCCGAATGTATATCTGGACCAACCTCTCAAAAGTATAAGTAGTAGCTACTGGAATGAAATGCGCTGATTTGGTCTATCTATCCACAATGACCCAAACCGCATCCACCTTCCGCAAGGTCCGAGGCAACCCAACCACGAAGTCCATAGTGATGCGCTCCTATTTCCACTCAGGAATGGGCATCTGCTGAAGTAGGCCTCCTAGCCTCTAGTGCTCATACTTAACCTACTGGAAATTAAGACACCTAGCCACATACTCCACAATGTCCTTCTTCATTCGCCTCCACCAGTAATGTTGCTTCAAATCACGATACATCTTCGTAGAACCAGGATGAACAGAATATCGAGAACTGTGTGCCTCCTCTAGAATCCTCTCCCTCAATCCATCAACATTAGGAACACATAAGCGGCCCTGAAGTCTCAGAACACCATCCTCTCCAATAATAATCTCCTTGGCCCTGCCCTAAACCACTGTCTCTCGTAGCTCAGCCAAACACGGATCATCATAATGCCGAGCCTTAATCTCCCCCAATAACGAAGACTGAGCAACCACATGTGCAAGAACTCGACGGGGCTCTGAAAGGTCTAATCTCACCAGGCGATTGGCCAAGGACTGAACGTCCAAGGCTAGAGGTCTGTCCTTTACTGCAATATAAGCCAAGCTACCCATACTCTCCGCCTTCCTGCTCAAAGCATCTGCTACCACATTTGCCTTGCCCGGATGATAAAGAATGGTGATATCATAATCATTCAACAACTCAAGCCATCTGCGCTGCCTCAAATTAATATCCTTCTGCTTGAACAAGTGCTGTAAACTATGGTGATATATATAAACCTCACAGGACACTCCATACAGGTAGTGCCTCCAAATCTTAAAAGCATGAACAATCACTGCCAACTCCAAATCGTGCACAGGATAATTCTTCTCATGAACCTTTAGCTGGCGTGAAGCATAAGCAATAACTCTCCCCTCCTACATCAATACACACCCCAAGCCAACGCGCGAAGCGTCACAATATACTGTATACATCTCAGAACCAGAAGGCAATACTAGAACTGGTGCTGAGGTGAATACTGTCTTGAGCTTCTGAAAGCTCGCCTCACACTCATCAGACCATCAGAACGGGGCATTCTTCTGAGTCAATCTATTCAATGGAGCTGCAATAGAAGAGAACCCCTCCACAAATTGGCGATAATAGCCTGCTAGGCCCAAAAAGCTCCTGATCTCTGTAGCTGAAGTAGGACGCGACCAACTCTGAACTTCCTCGATCTTCTGAGGATCAACCTTGATGCACTCTCCGGATAATACATGCCCCAAGAATGCCACGGAATCCAACCAGAACTCACACTTGTAGAACTTAGCATATAGCTTCTGTTCTCACAAAGTCTGGGGCACAACTTTCAAATGCTGCTCGTGCTCCCCCAGGCTACGTGAGTAAATCAAAATGTCATCAATGAAGACAATGAAAAAGGAATCAATATACGGCCTGAACACCTTATTCATCAAGTCCATGAATGCTGATGGGGCATTAGTCAAGCCAAAGGACATCATCAGGAACTCATAATGGCCATATCTCGTACGAAAAGCAGTCTTTGGAACATCTTAAGCCCGAATCTTCAATTGATGATACCTCGATCTCAAATCAATCTTAGAAAACACATGAGCACCCTGCAACTGGTCAAACAAATCATCGATGCACGGCAAAGGATACTTGTTCTTAATGGTTACCTTGTTCAACTGGCGGTAATCAATACACATCCGCATGGACCCATCCTTTTTCTTCACGAATAGGACTGGAGCACCTCACGGCGATACACTCGGTCTGATGAAACCCTTAGCTAACGACTCCTCAAGCTGCTCCTTCAACTCTTTCGGAGCCATACGGTACGGAGGAATAGATATAGGCTGGGTGCCTGGAGCTAAATCAATGCACAAATCAACATCACGATCCGGAGGCATGCCCAGAAGGTCCGAAGGAAACACATCAGCAAACTCTTGAACAACTGGCACTGAATCAATCGTCGGAGACTTGGCGGTGGTATCCCGCACATAGGCGAGGTAGGAAAGACAACCCTTCTCGACCATGTGTCGAGCCTTCAGGAATGAAATTCCCCAGTTAGCTGCACTAACTGAGGAACCTCTCCACTCTAGCCTAGGCGACTTTGGCATGACTAAAGTAATTGTATTGGCATGGAAATCTAGGACGGCATGATAAGGAGATAGCTAATACATGCCTAAAATAATCTCGAAATCAACCATGTCGAGCAATAAGAGATTCGCTCGAGTCTCGAACCCACAAAACGAAATCACACAGGACCGACAAATCCGGTCTACAGCCACAGAATCGCCCATGGGAGTGGACACATAAATAGGAGAACCCAAGGACTCACGAGGGACATCTAGAAAATGAGCAAATAAGACTGAAACATAGGAATAAGTGGATCCTGGATCAAATAACACCTATACCTCTCTACCACACACTGTAACAATACCTGTGATCACGGCGTCTGAGGCCACTTCATCTGATCTGGCCGGGATAGCATAGAATCCAGCTGGAGCACCAGAAGACTGACCTTCGCTGGAATCAATAGGGGCCGGCAGAGCTCCTTCTCCCTGGCCTCCACCTCTGGGACGACCTCTACCAGTCTGCGCTGCACCTCTAGGTGGACGAACCGTCGGTGCTGAAAGTTTAGGCTGATAGCTCTGCTGAACGGCCTTGCCCCAAAGCCTGGGAAAAGTCCTCCTCATATGGCCTGGATCCCCACACTCGTAACATCTAGCTGGTGGCATGGCCTGCTGCCCTGAAGAAGGACCCTGGACAGCTAGGGGACGGTGAGAACTCTCCGGCATGGCACTGAATTAAGGACTAGGAGACACCTGATGACCGGAATACCCGCCTGAGGATCCCTGAATGGTTGGTCGGCAGTAGGAACTCTCTGGCATTGCGCTGAAATAGGGCCTCACTAGAGCACCACGGGGAGGTGGTGGAGGAGCTGAATATGGAGGTCTGCTAGGCTGGCCTCTACCGAACTGACCTCTACCCCTGGCTGGTGCATCTCTGAAATCTCCTGAAAAATATAGCTCTCTTATCCTGCTGACCCTTCTCTCTGCCTCTCGAATGATAACCCTCAATCCGACGAGCTATCTCGACCACAAGCTGATAGGGAGTCCCCATCTCCACCTCTCGGGCCATGTTGGCCCTAATACCTGAGTGCATCCAAGCTACAAATATCTGCACTCTCTCAGCATCAGTAGGAAGTATCATAAGGGCATGACGAGACAACTCAGAAAACCAGGCTTCGTAGTCTGTCACTGACATCTGTCCCTGCTCCAGCTGCTAAACTGATATCGCAGCTCTACCCTCTCAGAGGGTGGAATATACCTGTCCAGGAATAGCTTAGTGAATTGATCCCAAGTGATGGAAGGGGAACCCACCGGTCTACCCAGGATATAGGACTGCCACCATCTGCGGGCCTTGCCCTCAAGCTGAAAAGTAGTGAAGTCCACTCCATGGGACTCTAGTATTCTCATGTTGTGCAGTCTGTCCCTGCACCTATCAATAAAGTCCTGGGTATCCTCGCCCTTCTCACCCCCGAAGATAGGAGGGTGTAATCGGGTCCATCTATCCAGTAACTTCTGCGGATCGCTGTCCGCAGCTGATCTGAGCTCAGGTGCTGCTGCTACTGGCTGAGCTCCACCCACAGGCAGTGTACCCGGGGTATGATGTAATGCTATTACCTGACTTGCAGCCTGGGCGGTAGGATTCTGGGGGACCTCCTTCTTGATATATGGCAGGATCTACCGGAAATAAACCGGCCTGGGACATGGTGTCCATGAACCGCATCATACGGCCCATGATCTCCTTGAATCCTGGCGCCGTCATAAAGTCCACTGGAGCAGGACCTGCTGGGGGCACCTCACCCTGCTCCTCTATAGTATGGTCCTCTTGTGGTGGTATAACTGGAATAGCTCGGGGACGCCCTCGTCCCCTACCTCGAGCCAGTGCCCTCCTCCAGCCTCTGCCACGACCTCTAACAATAGGGGTAGCGGCCCCTCCCGGGTCTGGAATATCATATGCACGCGTCCTCACCATCTTTGAGAGAATAGAAGAATGAAATTTAGTAAACCATTGACTGCACGATAGAATAAAAAAAAGGAGAGGTTTTCTTAACACCCTATAGCCTCCCGAAGATAACTACAGTCGTCTCCATACTGATCCGCAAGACTCTATTAGGTTTTCCCGTGAATTGTGATATCTACTAGAACCTAGTTCTCTGATACCATGTTGTCACGACCCAAATCCCAATTTAGGTCGCGATGGTGCCCAACTCCGATGTCAGGCAAACCAACCTTAATTTACCCGTGATCCCCTTTTTAATTCATAAAATAATTTTCCATAATTGAGAGGTTTTCTTTAGATTTAAAATTTCGAAGTAAACAAGTGACTTAGACATCCAAAAGTGAGTAATATAGGAATCAACACTAATAAATACAACCCAACAAAATAGAATATCCACTACATGTGCATGCCATGAACTGGCGTCACAGGTCTACGGGTATCTAATAGAAACGAGTATCCAAAAGAAAGTACAAGTTTGCCCTACTGTCTGAAGAAAAGTAATACAGACATAGAAAAAGAAAAGAGGAACTCGAAGGTGCTAAGAGAGATACGTCAAGGAAAGCAGCTCACAGAGAAGTCCACGCTAAATACACGTCAGGGACGAGCTCCAGATAAATACCCAGATGCACCTACCTCAGAGCCTGTACAATTAAGTACAGAAGCGTAGTATGATTACGTAAACAGATATGTACCCAGTGATTATCCCGCCTAATCTCGAAGAAGTAGTGACGAGAGGTAGACGTGATACTTAATAGGGTCAACATTTCTAAATAACATGATTTAATAGGAACTAGGCAGGCATAGCAGTCGTAGAAATCACAAAGATATAAATTATGAAGTATAGTTGTATTTACCTTTGCATGTCAAATTTCACTAGCACATAATGTACTAAATTCCCTTATTAACATGAACTAGTTTATAAAATTACAACAAATTCCCAGTAAATCATACAGCACATAATAGGTCGGGAGCATACCGCCGAAACGTCACGAAAATAAATGGCACTGCCGAGGGTCGAACGGCTCGAACCATATATGCATCTATTACCCCGATCGCGAATCGAACATGCGACGCGATTGTCATAATAGTAGGGCTATTCCGCTCACGAATCATACATGTAACGCGGTGCCGCATACATACACAAAATTATCAATTTTTAAGTAATTAACAGAGATATTCTTTAAGGAAAGAACTTAAGCAATATATCATGGAACACAACTTCCTAATATTCTCATGCCAAATCAAGGATAATAAGCAACTCAAAATATGTTTAGGAATATATGTAAGGCACATATAAGCATGCTCGTGAGTCCTAGAACTACCCAACATAACATGGTAGTAGCTATGCACGGACTCTCGTCACTTCGTGCGTCCGTAGCCCCAGCAAATAAGGACATGCAATTATTTATAATCACCTATGGGGGAAATTCCCTCTTACAAGGTTAGAAAGGAGACAAGGACGCGCCCGAAACTCCGAACTCTACACCCGAGGATTGGAAACTAGCCAAATGTTATACAAATTCATCAATTTATGCTCAAAGTATGTAAATCCTCCTACTACTAAGTCAAATTCGCCATTCTTGAAGAAATCCTAAAATCCCACCCCGAGCCCGCATGCTCGGATTCGAAAAGTTTTCGAAGGAAACACTCACCCATAGCCTAAGGATCATTAATATACGATCTATGAATGATTTCATAGCCAATTCACGGGTAATTTCTAAATTCTCGAGGGCCCTAGGTTACTACCGAAATTCCTAAATTTTCACTAATTAATGTAGTTAAATTCCACTAAGAATGCATGCATTAACTAACTCTAGGATAGAATCTACTTACCTTTCAGTGATTGGGTCGTTGAGCCCTTTTCCCAAGCTCTCAAGGTGTTCTAATGGAGGAATAAATGAAGAAATAATAAAGAATCCAGTATTTAAGAAACACACTATCTGACAGTGTTTCCGCACCTACGGCTCGAGGACCGCACTTGCGGTCTCACACCTGCGGAAATGGATGAGGAAGCCTGGGCCCGCACCTGCGTAGGGGAGACCGCACCTGCGGCTCCGCTCCTGGGGAACTTTGTCCGCACCTGCGAGAAATGGACTGCCCGGTGGGGGTCGCACCTGCGAGGCTGGGACCGTAGGAGCGATCCCGCACCTGCGACTCGACAATCGCACCTGCGATCAACACCAGAACAGGTGCACCAGCAGCTATTTAAGCTGATTTTTGGCCTTGTGTGGTGTCTGGGAGGCACATGGGCCCACCCGAGCCCCCGTTTGAATATACCAACAAGTACCAAATCATAATACAGACTCGCTCGAGCCTTCGGAACACCCAAAACAATGCTAAAACTCAAAATCACACCTCAAAACCCCTAGAACCAAACTTAGGAACTTTAAGTTTTCTTGACTTCGCTAACAACGTGCCGAACCAACCTACACTACTCGGAATGACACCAAATTTGCAGGCAAGTCATAAATTACATAATGGAACTATTCCCGATCTCGAAATTCCGTTCGGACCTCGATAACACAAAAACACGTCCCAAACCACAATAGGAACTTAAGGTACTTCTAATTTCAATATTGGGCGCCGAAACGCTCCGGGTCATCAGAAACGCATTCCGAACATACGCCCGGGTATGAAATCATCATACGAAGTTACCGGAACCATCAAAACTCGATTCCGAGGTTGTTTACCCAAAATGTTGACCGAAGTCAAACTTAGCCTTAAAGGCCAACCTTAAGGAACCAAGTGTTCTTATAGCACTCTAAACACTTCCGAATCTCGGACCACCCGCCGCCGCAAGTTATAAATCACAATAAGCTGCTATGGGAAGTTTCATTTAGGGGAGCGGGGTCCGATAATGCAAAACGACCGGTTGGGTCGTTACACACCCTTCCCTGATGAGGGTGGTGATGAGGAGGAAGAGAATGATGGACCTGATTTGACGAGGGAGTATGCTTCACCCCCCGTTACACCAAGAGTATACAAGTCCCAAGTGTCGTTTCATTCGAGGAAGATTCCCTACCTTGATCATTTTCCAAGTATGCCGGATGTGGATGCTCTCACAAGGGATTTTGACGAAATTCGGACAAAAATGTGGGATGAGTCTAGACCAACGGTGCTGGAAAAGAGCATGCCTTTTCCTGATAAAGCACGCCTAACCAGGGCGGAAAAAATGTACAATGTAAAAGAGTGTCGTGATACAATGGTATGGGAGTCAAGTCCGGATGTATACAAGGTTGTTTGTCGTAGATGGTTTACGGGTTATCATTAGATGCTGTGTGCGAGCAAGAAGAAAACAGGTTTGTGGAAAGTGAGTAAATACATTTCCACCCACACTTGTGAATTGGACACATTGAATGGGAATCACTACAACTTGGATGTTGACTTTATTTCTCTTGTCTTGATTCCACACATTGAAGCATCCATAAGGTACAAATTCAAAGAGTGCATCACATCCTTCCACCGGGAGTATGGTTGTACCATACCAAAAGAAAGGCATTTCTCGGGCGCAAACGTGTGTTTGAAATTTTTTATGGTAACTGGGATAAGTCATTTACAGATCTACCCAAGTACATTGCCGCATTGCAACACTTTAACCTTCGGACCGTTGTTGAATGGAAGCTTGAGCGGAGTCCAGGAATATCGGAATATATATTCAAATACGTGTTTTGGGAATTTAAACCAGCATTTGATGTTTTTCTGCATTGCCGATCGGTAATATCAATAGACGAAACTCATGTCTATGGAAAGTATGATATTAAGATGTTGATCGCCGTTGCAGTAGTTGCTAATAGACAAATATTTCGTCTAGCTTTTGCTATTTGTGCCAATCAAAGCCAAGGGGCGTGGATGCTATTTTTGAACCACTTGAAAGAGCACGTTGTCAAACAACGTTCATGTATTTGACTAATATCTGATCAGCATGGTGGTATTTTAAGTTCTGTAGAGAATTTGCCTGCATGGAAAGAACCGTATGCCTACCACCATTACTGTGTGAGGCACTTGAAGGCCAATTTCCAGAATACATATCCCAATAAGGATCTGCATGATTTAATGTGGATGGCTGCAACAGATCACCAAGAGCATAAATTCCAGAGGTACATGAATCTATCAGGCAGGAAATTGAGGCAGCCTATCATTGGTTACAGTGACACAAGCCTGAAAAGTGGACTTTGCATGCGGATGGTGATAGAAGATGGGGAATTCTGACTATAAATGTGTCAGAGTCTTTCAACCGGTTATTGAAGTCGGCACGAGGATTTCCTGTCACTGCCATGGTGCATATGTCATTCAAGTAGATGGTGGAGAGGTTTGTTGAAGGGCTACTGCTGCAACGTCACTGATGGAAGGGGTGTTGAATTTATGCCATTGCCGATGAAAAGATTTGAGAAATACAAGCGGCGAGCACATTGATATTCATTTTTATAGTATGATAACGACACAAATATTTTTGAAGTTCGCACCGCTAACCATCAAAACAAGGGGAATAATGTACACACCATAAATGAATCTGGAAGGTTATGCTCTTGTGGGAAATGGTCCATCTATCACATATCATGCTCACATGCCATCAGGTGCTTTCAACATGTTGGTTTAGGGCCAACTAACTACGTTGATAAATAATATAGTGTTGTTGCATACTTAAACACCTATAGTGGGCAGTTGCAGCCAGTGGGTGCTGAGCATTATTGCCCACCAGAACCATTTAAAATGGTGTGTAACAAGGAGTTTTTGCGTCAGCAACAGGTGCAAAAACGAATGCATATACGGAAGCAAATGGATGTTCTTGATACCATTTATGCGCGCAAATGTGGTATATGCTCGCAAACAGGACACGACCGTCGAAAATGTCTTTCAGCTGGTTTGGGTGGCGGTGGTAATCCAGCTCCTAGTGGAAGTTCTTCTAATGTGCCCAACTATCAATGATACACGTAGTGTTTTATTTTCGTAATGTGGTTGTAATAAGTGTATGTACTTGTTTATGTTGCAAGATGTATCAAATAAAATTATGTTTTCATTGTTGTTAAATCTTATTGATATTTAACATTTTCAGTTGAGTAAATTAATGAATTTCTCCCTCCCGTTCATGTAATAAAAAATAGTATTGGATTAAAAAATCAAACTTATGTGTGTTATTATAAAACCATACTGTCAGAGGAGGAATATGTTTGATAAATATGTGAATATATAGTGCGGTTAAATACTGCGTTATGTGTGTTGTGTTGTCGACCTGGAAAGCTGCCTGCCTGCGAAAAAGTTGTATTTTATCCGAAAGAATCTTTAACTCACGAAGCATAGCGTGGTTAAATACTACGTTATATGTGAGCATAGCGTGGTTACATACTACGTTATGTGTGTTGTCCTGTCGACCTGAAAAGTTTCCCGCCTGCGAAAAGCTGTATTGTATCCAAAATAATCTTTAACACGTGAAGCATAACGCGGTTAAATACTGCGTTATGTGTGGTCATAGCGCGGTTAAATACTACGTTATGTGTGTTGTCTTATCGACCTGAAAAGCTGCCTGCCGGCGAAAATCTGTATTGTATCCGAAAGAATCTTTAACACGCGAAGCATAACGCGATTAAATACTACATTATGTGTGTTGCTTTGTCTATAAATAACTAGTGTATTCTAGTTATTTTTTGTGCTTAACCATAACAAATAGCAAAATATACCATAAAAGCAATATTTTTTCTCGTTTTAACAAATGTCTGAACGCATTTATGTACCAATGTGCTATTGTAGCAAACGTTGTATGGTGATGGAATGTTGGGAGGGTGGTCATGTTGGCGCAGATACTGGATGTGTGTGAACAGGTTTGGAGGCAACAACGAAAATTATTGCAATTTTGAGGTCTAGCTTGATGAACCCTGTAAGCAGGATTGCTACAAACGAACTTTGCAGTATTATCATGATTTGAACAAAAGATATGAATGTGATGAGATTGAATATAAACGAGAAATTGGAAATAGCGGCGATGAAGGAGAAACTAAAAGAGGTGGAAGAAGAAAAAAATAGGTTGTTGGAGAAATTTGAGTAGTTGAAGAAGAAAATAATGGGCGATAGTGACTAAACAAACACATGTATGTGTTGAGTGTAGCATTTTATCTTTATGCTTTTCATTGCATGTATTTTCACATATGGGTCCCAGAGTTTGTGTTTGATCTATCAGTTATTTTGACGTAATTTTTTGTATAAGAGATACTTAAACTACAGGGATACTACGCTAAAAGGCTCTACATTTTACTACGCTAAAAGGACACTATATTACTAGTCTTTAAGCAAATAAATAATCTAAACTAGATAAAAATAATAAATACATTTAATCACAAAATATTCGCGAAAATAATATAAAATAGTAAAAGTAATTTATTAACATTTTTATTAACAAATAATAATGATTTCTCAATTTTTACACATTTTTTTAGCACACTAATATCTTAGTTCGGATAAAAATAACATACCAGTTTAATCGCGAAAAAAAATACAAAACAACATGGAACACATTCAAAACAACTAATATGCATTATTTATATGAGTTTCGACATAAACTAAATCAGGATACCTCGATTTATGTTTTTCGGAAAGTTGAAAAATTAAATATTTGAGTCTGAAACAAGCAACCCACAACAAGAGAAGGCTTGGCTAGGATGTGAGGCCAACACTCTTTACTTTTTGTTGGACGGGTGGGATCCACTCGAGTTTTTTATCG
>ML343908.1:0-46986 GCA_005239505.1 Nicotiana paniculata | reverse complement strand
TATGCATGCATAGTTATTCAAAACATAGTAATATGCAATTTAAAAATTGATTAGATGAACCAGCAACTGTGACACTATCAGAGACATTGCGACCTTCTTTGCCATAGAATTTTGAAGGTCCTCCTAAAAATTCCCCAGTTATCTAGACGGATTTTTGCTATTCCGCGTACGATGCAGTTTGCTAAACTTGCTTCAGAATTTTGAGGGTCCTTCTCAAAATTCTGCCCCAGTTTTAGATTACGGGGAAAACAAAAATTTTATTGTGTTGTGACCGAACCCACATGGCTGCCTACATATCCCCTCTTAAATAGAAATCAGGTCAAGCGTAGTTCAATTTAGTCGACACACACCATGACCTTCCCTTCTTTCTTCGAAACCGACACAATGTTGGCCAACCAAGTTGGATATTCAACTACCCTGAGGACCTTAGCTTTGATTTTCTTGGTGACTTTTTCCTTGATTTTTAGACTCATGTCTGGCTTGAACTTCCTAAGTTTCTGCTTTACTGGTGTACTCATAGGATTGGTGGGTAGCTTATGAGCCACTATGGATGTGCTCAATCCGGTCATATCGTCATACGACTGTCGAAAATGTTAATGCTCTCTCAGGAAACGAGCGTATTCTTCCTTATATAATGGTGACAAGTGAATGCTTATGCGGGTTTCTTTGACTGTTTCTCAATCTCCCAAGTTGACTATCTCGGTTTCGTCTAGATTGGACTTAGGCTTGTTCTCAAAATTCTCAACTTCTCTGATAATTTCCTCAGGTATCACGTTTTCTTCTTCTATCTCTTCCGAGTCACTATCCTTATGTTGTGTTTTCTCATTACATGTCACAGTCGTTGGTTCATCAAGATAAGAAATAGTAATGATGTAGAGAGAAAGATATGAAAGATAGTAATAATAAAACATCAAGCCATTGATAAATACTAAAATGTCAAACAAAGCAATTTTTAATGACTCAAACAATGTTTTCCAAAACAAAGATTTTTTTCATAATAAATGACATTAGCAGCCATGCTACTCTGGGAATCGTCGATCCCTTGATGGTGTGGCTTTCCAATTTCTGAGAACAACTCCCTTCTCTACTGTCTAGATGACGAGGCCTTCCTCCTCCTCCTCCTGAACTATTACACTGCAATCCATGTCTTCCTCTTCTAGGAATAAATTCCTCAGACCGGCTAGCACTTCGTCCTCTTCGAATCCCCACATCATATCAGCTTGATGGAAGGATTGGTTCAAATGCGGCATTGGCTGTTCAAGAGGGTAATAAGGACCGCTCTATGGTAATGACCAATTTTGATACTCATGCCAAGTGTACTGATATCCCAATCCAAAGGTCGTACCGTGACATTTTAGCTGTATTGGCTTGGCAATACCTTGGAGATTCTTCCCGATCCCTTTACCGGGTTCATATCCGGCCCATGCTAGTATGCTTTCTATTTTGCTGCTCCACCACTTGTCTTTCTCAATTATATTGACGCGCTCAATGCGATGATAAATCTCTCCACCCAATTTTCTTCTATTTTCCACGACTAGAACAATTTGATTGGTATAAATGGGACTACTTCTCTCTCTATGAATGATCACATCTTGATGATTCCATTCGAACTTTACAGCCTAGTGCAAAGTAGAAGCCAGCCCCAGCGACATGTATCCAAGTTTGTCCCAACAATAAGTTGTACGAGGTGGATATGTAGAGTACTTGGAATCAAACCAAGTCGG
Source organism: Nicotiana paniculata (assembly GCA_005239505.1). NCBI lineage: Eukaryota > Viridiplantae > Streptophyta > Magnoliopsida > Solanales > Solanaceae > Nicotiana > Nicotiana paniculata. The sequence goes on along the minus strand of ML343908.1, from coordinate 45,262 downwards.
GCCCATTTGTAAGCAAAGATCGGTTTCCCCGATCGTGGCCCTTTGAGATCCATCGAATGCTTTCACGTTAATAGTCCCTGTACGTATTTCATGTAATCCTTTCACCAATCTCTTCAGAGTTGTCAATGGACAGATGTTGAGACTGGAACCTCCATCTATCAAGACCCTGGCAATGAATTTATCCTCGATTTTACAGTGATATGAAGCGCCCTATTGTGGATTAATCCTTCTGATGGAAATTCGTCTTCATAAAAAGTGATTTTATGGCTCTCCAATACTTGTCCTACCAAGTTAGCCACTTCCCCGCTGGTGATATTGTTGGGCACGTAAGCTTCGTTCAATACCTTCATCAAAGCATTCCTATGTGCTTCAGAATTCTGTAACAGTGATAGAATTGATATCTGAGAAGGGGTTTTGTTCAGATTGTCCACTACAGAATATTCCCTTGCTTACACCTTTCTCCAAAGATCATCCAGGCCAGTTTCAATGATGGGCTGCTTGGAAGTAGCTTCTTTACTTGTTCCCCCTAAGTGCTCAGGTGTGTAAACTCTACCTGTCCTGGTCATCTCTTGGGTGGTACCAGCTTCTTCCATTTTTGCTTTCCTTTTCTCTTGGCCTCTGCAACATAGTCCAGGGTACAACTTTTGAATTAAAGGAAGGGTGTGGTCACTTCTACTTCAAACGGAGCAGGTGTAGCTATAGGTATTGTTACTTCTACCTAGAACGGGGTCGGTGCGGCCACTTCAACTTCGACTGGTGGTTGTATCTATACCACAATAGGAGTGAGAGTGACCGCAGGATTCTTGGGGTCATCCCTTTCTCGAATTAGCCCAATTGACCATTTCGGGTTCCATTTTTCGTTAGTCTCTATCACATTCACCCCTTCGCCTTTGTGATCTGGGAGGGGATTGTTGTGGACGTTAGGTGTAGCCTCCTTTGCTTGTATGACCTTGGTATCAATTAATGTCTGGATCTTGTCTTTCAAAGTGCGACATTCATCAATGGCGTGACCTTTCATGCCGGAGTGATAGACATATGTTTTATTTGGATTGACCCATTGAGAAGAGTTTTCCATGGAAATAGCTGGAATAGGGGTACATATCCAGCAACTTTCAGTCTCTCGTATAATTGATCGATAGGTTCAGCAATAGGTGTATATTGTCTGGGTGGCCTGCGGTTGAAAGTTGGTCTGGTTTTCTGATAGTTTTGGTGGGTTAGTGGTGAGTGGTAATATGCTGGTTGGGTATTACAAGTATGGTAGATGGTGGCGGGTTGTATATATCTGGGAGGTGAATGATGATATGTAGGTGGAGGTGTTTGATATGTAAGAGGAGATTTTGGACCTTAGGCCACCATCACGGGCCTTACTTTTTTATTTTTATATACCCCATGACTGTAAAGCTTTGTTCGTAGCCTGTATTGCCTCAAAATTAGTTACCATTCCACTCTTGATTTGTTCTTCAATCCTTTCCCCTAATTTGATGATGTCGGAGAATTTATGATTCTCGATAACCATTAATCTTTCATAGTATTGTGGATCCTAGGATCGGACAAAGAACTTGTTCATCTGCTCTTCTAACAATGCTGACCTTACTTTTGCAGCTTCCGATCTCCACCAAGTAGCATACTTGCAGAACGTCTCTGTTGGCTTCTTCTTGAGATTTTCTATATAGAAGATGTCTCGTGCATTCTCCGTTTAAAACCCTAAACAATCCATGAAATCTGATGCCATGTTTACCCATCTAACCCATTTCTTTGGATTTTGACTGATGTACCAAGATAAGGCGTCTCCAGTGAGGCTCCTCATGAATAATTTCATGCGGATCCTTTCATCCTTTCTAACTCCGACGAACTTGTCACAGTATGTCCTTAGATGCACCTTTGGGTCACCTGTTCCATCAAACATCTCGAACATGGGAGGTTTGTAACCCTCCGACAGTTCTATGTCCGGCTAAATACACAAATCTTCATAGTTCAAACCCTTAATGCCTTCACCCCCTTCGACACCTTGGACTCGGCTTGTGAGCTTCTTAAGTTTCTCTGCCATATTCTTGATGAGCAGGTCCTTCTTGGCGGATTCCAGGGATTGTTGAGTGAGGTGAGGTAGAGTTTCTACATATATGGGGTTGTTCTGATGGATACTGTAAAGACCCGTACAATTTTATGGCTAATAATAATGCCTAAATAGGTCCCCGTGTTGTTATAATTGTAGAAATTCTTAAAACAGACCCTTATTGAGTAAAAAGTACCCCAGGACTTAAAAGATAATATTTTCCAGATTTGTGCAAGTCTGCGGTCCACTATGCGATCGCAAATCAGGTATGCAGACCGCATAGTGGTCGCATACCTGGACAGTTTTTTGTCCATTTTGAGGACAGCTATGCGGCCAAGAATGCGATTGCATTTGACGAATGCGGGTCGCATAGTTGTCGCATTCTTCCACCTTGACTTTTGCGGTGTGACGCACTATGCGATCGCATAACAGGTATGTGGACCGCATAGTAGTCGCATACCTGGGCAGTCAATTTTTCTTTTTGACCCATTTGAGGGTTAATTATGCGACAGGAATGCGGACCGCATAGCAGAAATACGATCGCATTCCTGACCGCATTTCTGCTTCGGGACTATTAAATTTCTAATTTTTATACCCGACCCCCAGTTCATTTAAACACATACCCCTTTCATTTTAAGCTCATTTTATGTTAAATTAGAGAGAGGAGAGAGTGGGTTCTATAGAGATAGAGTTCAAAATTCATCAATTTTGTTCCTCCATCACTGCTTAGGCCTGGAATTGATAAAGTAGAACACTATTTTCTTCATTGCAAGAGGTAAGCTTCCACCCCATCAACCTTAATTTCCAATTTTTTGTTAAAATGAAACATGCTTAGGTGAGTTCATGAAGATGGGGGTAGGAGTCTTGCATGCATGTAACCAACTAGTCATAATCTAGTAAAAAAAAATGGGTTAGAGAAATCTTTCACTAAAAAGAGGCCATTTAATCTAAAAGAACAATTAGTGTTTGATAGGATGATCAAGTGAGTTCAAGACATGATCATTGTTTCTAATTCTAAGTTAAATTATTCCACATTGTGAACTAGAGTGAAGGTGCTAGAAGGTCCAGTGAATTGTGGTAGAAACTTTAAAAGGGAATTCTGATTCAAGGTATGTATGGCTAACTTTAATATTTGTAGATTACCTTGTTGGTGTCCGAGTACACGATATGAAGTTCTTGCTTGAGCATATGTGAGTTGTTTGTCCTGCTGTGTTGAGTTGTATGAAATCATTCTCTGATTTTCTTAAGTCAATTACCATGCTAATTGAGATTATGAAGGATGACTCTTTGTGCTTATCATACCATGTGTAAAGCTCGTTAAATGTTGAATACATCGGTATGAGAGGATGTGCTGCAAAACGAAAGAAACGATAATGAAATAAAAAGTAGAATGTATCCAAGTGCTAAATGTTGTGTAGGAAATAATGAAAGTGAATATGGGCTGATTTTATTGAGTTAAATGATTGTGGCAACACCATATATGAATTGGTGATTGGTAAGGATCATTGTGCCTTGATTTCACATAGTTATTGGTTGATATGAACTTATGTTCTTCACGATAAAGATCCTTGTGATATAATTGTCGATGATTGTTGTTATGAAATAGGAACGTACGGTGGGATCGGGTTGCGCGCTGCAACACGAAGTAATAAGGGTGGAGAGGCAATATGGGTGAAATGAGAATGCACGGTAGGATCGGGTTGCGCGCCGCAACACGAAGTAATAAGGGTGGAGAGGTAATAAGGGTGAGATGAGAATGTACGGTGGGATCGGGTTGTGCGCCGCAACAGATGGGAAATTGAAATAAGTAAGTGTGAAATCTTCGTTGTGGTTTTCTGTATACTTGTGTGGTTACCCTAATTGCTTTCTAGTTGTGTATTGTTTGATTATACTTGGAATAGACTTGGTTCATACATGCTAGTACTATTCAATGGAGTGGTGTTTCCCCTTCGTACCTTCAGTAGATCCGGTGAGCCCATTTCCTCTCGGGGCCGTTTGTAATCTACATCATCCTTTTTGTATACGTTATGTATTTTAAGGTATAGCCGGGGCCTTGTTTCCGTCAAGTATTGTGTAAACCCTTAGTACTCTTAGAGGCTCCGTAGACATGATGTGGATTGTACCTATATGTATCTTGGGCGGTAAATGTGTTTACTAGTAATCGTGGTCCGAATCGGAATTGTTGTATGTTTTGTGATTATCAAATGTGGAAATGATAAAGGATAATATGAACTCAAGTAGTGGATTCATGCTTAAACTCTAAATTGCTAATTCATGTAGAATAATGTATATTGTAAACACGGGGTGATGCGTTGGGTAGGAAAGGCAATCCAGGTCCTCTTGACCGGGATCATCCGGTTAGGCGCCGGTCACGTCCCTCGGTTTTGGGGTGTGACAAACTTGGTATCAGAGCCTAAGGTTTTTAAAAGTGTCCTAGGATGTCTCGGGATGTGTCTAGTAGAGTCCTTCTTATCGGTGTGTTGTCGACCACATCTATAATTAGGGGGCTGCATGGATATTTAGGAAAACACCCTTTCATTTCTACTCTCTATCGTCCGATGAAGTGGAAGGTGAAAACATCTTTATCTAACCCGTGCATTGTTCCAATTTTCAGTACATGGCACCCAAGAAGAGATCCCGACTCGGCGCAGAGGCCAATGCCACCCCAGGAGTGGATGTGAATTCTTTATCTGATGGTGCGGGTAAGAATGATTCCCGACCCTGAATCTGCCTGACTCTTCCATCCCAGACCAGGATATTCCTATTCCTGCTCCAGCGGAGGGTGCTATAGTCCCTCCCGCTGATGTACCCGATTCTTCTTCAGTCCCAGCTTCCGGTCCCGGTATTTCTGATAGGGACCTTAGGGGAGCTATTCAAATATTGACTCAGCTAGTGGCCTCCCAGGCCCAAAGATCACATGCTGCCCCTGCATCCTCTAGCGATCAAGGGGATTCTTCAGGTTCTAAGGTCAAGCAGTTTTTGCGGTTAGCCCCTCCAGAGTTCGCAGGCACCGACCCCAAGGCTAATCCTCAGGAGTTCATTGATGAGATGTGAAAGACCCTCCGGGTTATGAAGGCTATAGAGACCGAGGGGGTTGAGTTGGCTTCCTATCAGTTAAAGGGAGCAGCGTATTCGTGGTTTTAAATGTGGGAGGGATCCCGTGGGGAGAGGAGCCCTCCGGCAAAGTAGGATGACTTTGTTGATGCCTTCATGGATCATTTCTTACCTGCCGAGACTATGGCATTCCGTGCTTCGGAGTTCGAGGTCCTTAAGCAGGGCAACATGAGTGTGTGGGAGTACTACATGGAGTTCGTCCGCCTGTCCAAATATGCCACCCAAATGATGCCGACTATGGAGGCCAGAGTTCGACAGTTTGTTCAGGGCCTTGGTTCCTTGGTTGTTAATGAAGCTGCTACCACTGCTCTGCACTCAGATATGAATTATGGGAAGATTGTGGGATTCACCCAGGACACAAAGGCTCGGAAGTTGAAAATAACAATGGAGAGGGAGAGTAGTAGTAGGGCCCGATCCGCGGGAAACCCTGGAGGAGGGAGATCAGTCCTTAAGAGAGGGTCCTCAGAGCCATCCCAGTCCTATGCTCAGTCCTCAGCTAGTGCCCCATCATCAGGGCACAATTATCAGCGGGGAGGTTGCTTTGGACCAGGTTCAGATAGCAGAAGGTTCCATCAGTCGGGTCATTCAGGTGGTAGGTTCCAGCAGCAGCGGAGAGTCTCATGCCCTAAGTGTGGGAGGTCTCATGCTGAGCCTTGTTACATGGTTATACCGGTGTGCTATAGATGCGGAGAGAGAGGCCATATCCAGCGAGACTGTCGCGCACCTAGTTAGGGCGCGGGTAGGGGTACTGCTCAGCCATCCAGCTCTTCAGCCGCTACAGCTTCAGCACGCCCTCCAGCTCCAGCAGGGCGCGTTACAGCTAGCGGTGGAGTACGGGGTCGAGGGTGACCTAGTCAGTTCTATGCTTTGAGTTGTCGCTAGAGTTCGGAGGCTTCCCCTGATGTTGTCACAGGTATTCTAACTGTTCAGTCTCATGATGTTTATGCTCTTCTTGATCCCGGGTCTTCTTTGTCATATGTTACTCTATTTATTGCTTCAAGTTTTGGGATAGAACCTGAATAGCTTCACGAGTCGTTCTCTGTGTCGGCTCCGATTGGTGATTCTATTACGGTCGTGCGAGTCTATAGAAATTGTGTTGTTACGGTGCGTGGTCGGGATACCACGACCGATCTTATTGATTTAGAAATGGTAGATTTTGATGTAATTATGGGGATCGATTGGCTCTATTCGTGCTTTGCTAAACTCGACTGCCGAACCAGGATTATGAGGTTTGAGTTTTCTAATAAATCAGTTATCGAGTGGGAGGGAAATACTTTTGTGCCAAGAGGTAGATTTATTACCTACCTTATATCCTCAAAGATGATAAGAAAAGGGTGCATCTAGCATTTGGTCCGGATTGCGGACACCACTTCAGAGGTGCCTGCTCCCGAATCTATGCCTGTTGTGAATGAATTTCGTGAAGTATTCGGGCGAGCTTCCTGGGATTCCACCAGATAGAGAGATCGATTTCGGGATTGATGTATTTCCAGATACGCAACCAATATCTATTCCACCTTACCGAATGGCACCGGCAGAATTGAGAGAGTTAAAAGAGCAATTGAAAGATCTATTAGAAAAGGGTTTCATACGGCCAAGTGTGTCACCGTGGGGCGCACCAGTTCTTTTTGTCAAAAAGAAAGACGGATCGCTTTGGATGTGTATTGATTATCGGAAGCTCAACAAGGTCACCATAAAAAACAAATACCCATTGCCCCGGATAGATGATTTGTTCGATCAGTTGTAAAGTGCTAGGTTCTTCTGAAAGATTGATTTGCGGTCCGGGTATCACCAGTTAAAAATCAAGGAGCAGGATGTTCCTAAGACTGCCTTCAGAAATCGATATGGGCACTTCGAATTTCTGGTATTGTCTTTTGGGCTAACCAACGCCCTAGGAGCTTTTATGGATCTTATGAATCGGGTTGTCAAACCATTTTTTGACTCCTTTGTGATTGTCTTTATTGAAGACATCCTCGTTTATTTGCGAAGTCAGGAAGATCATGCTACTCACCTCAGGAAAGTTCTGCAGACTCTTCATCAGCGCTAGTTGTATGCAAAGTTTTCAAAATGTGAATTTTGGCTAGAATCGGTCGCCTTTTTAGGCCATGTTGTTTTAGGGAAGGGATTCGAGTTGATCCCCAAAAGATTGCAGTGGTAAAGGATGGCCTAGGCCAACGACCAAGACATAGATTCGCAGTTTCTTGGGTTTGGCTCGGTATTATCGGAGGTTTGTGGAGGGATTCTCTACCCTCGCCTCCCCATTAACTAAGCTGACGCAGAAGGCGGTTAAGTTTCAGTGGTCCGATGCTTGTGACAAGAGTTTTCAGGAATTGAAATTGAGATTGACTACGACTCCAGTGTTGACCTTGCCAGAAGGTTCGAAAGGGTTTGTGGTGTATTGTGATGCTTCAAGGGTCGGTTTGGGGTGTGTATTGATGCAGTGTGGTAAGGTAATAGCATATGCTTCTAGGGAGCTCAAGAATCACGAAAAGAATTACCCGACGCATGATTCGTAGCTCGCGACGGTTGTGTTTGCATTGAAAATCTGGAGGCATTATCTTTATGGGATCCATGTGGACGTGTTCACAGACCACAAGAGTCTTCAATACTTATTCAAATAGAAAGAGTTAAACTTAAGGCAGCGAATGTGGTTAGAGTTGCTCAAGGATTATGATATTAATATTTTGTACCATCCGGGAAAGGCGAATGTGGTAGCCGACGCTCTTAGTCGGAAATCCATGGGTAGCTTGGATCATTTGGAAGCAGGTCAGAGGCCTTTGGCTCGAGAGGTTTATCAGTTGGCTAGTCTGGGGGTCCGTCTTTCGACCTCAGGCGAAGGGGATGTCGTGATGTGTAATGGAGCAGAATCTTCACTTGTAACAAAAATCAAGGAAAATAAATTCAGAGATCCACCATTAGTTCAGTTGAGAGAGGCAAATCTGAATCATAAGATTACAGCATTTTCACACGGTAATGATGACGGTGTTTTGCGGTGCCAAGTGAGGCTGTGTGTTCCGGACGTGGATGATCTTCGGGAAAGGGTGATGGCAGAGGCTCACAACTCCAGGTATTTAGTACACCCAGGTTTTAAGAAGATGTATCATGATCTCAAAGAAATTTATTGGTGGAATGGTATGAAGAGGGGTGTGGCGGAGTTTGTGGCTAAGTTTTCAAATTGTCAGCAAGTAAAGGTCGAGCATCAGAGGCCCGGTGGGTTAACGCAGCTTATGGAAATACCAATGTGGAAATGGGAGATGATCAATATGGACTTTGTGGTGGGCTTACCTGGCACTCCACGTAGGTTCGACTAGATTTGGGTGATAGTGGATCGACTCATGAAGTCAGCCCATTTCTTGCTAGTCAAGTCCACCGATACTGTAGAACAATACGCTCTGTTGTATATCAAAGAAATAGTCAGGCTCCATGTTACTCCAGTTTCTATTATCTCAAATCGAGGGGCCCAGTTCACAACTAACTTTTGGAAGAAATTTCAGCAAGGTTTGGGTACTCAAGTAAATCTCATCACATCATTCCATCCATGAACTGATAGGCAGGCAGAGCACCATTAAGACGCTTGAAGATATGGTACGGGCTTGTGTATTATATTTCAGGGGTAGCTGGGATGATCACTTGCCGCTTATAGAATTTGCTTATAATATTAGTTTCCATGCTAGTATTCAGATGTCCCCATTTGAGGTGTTGTATGGAAGGAGGTATAGGTCTCCTATTGGATGGTTCGAGGTTGGTGAGGCAGAATTTCTAGGACCAGATCTTGTGCACCAAGCTATGGAAAAAGTTAAAGTCATTCAGGAGAGGATGAAAACTGCTCAGAGTCGTCAGAAATCCTATGCGGACGTTCGTCGTAGAGATTTGGAGTTTCAAGTAGATGATTGGGTATTCTTGAAGGTGTCTCCCATGAAAGGAGTAATGCGGTTTGGAAAGAAAGGAAAATTGATCCCTAGGTATGTCGAGCCATATCGAATTGCTCAAAGGATAGGACAGGTGGCTTAGAGGCTGGAATTGCCCCCTGAAATGTCATTAGTGCACCCGGTGTTCCATGTGTCTATGTTGAAGAAAGTGGTTGGAGATCCATCAGCTATCGTTCCAGTTGAGACTACTGAGGTTAATGAAGAATTATCGTATGAAGAGGTTTCAGTTGCTATTCTTGATAGGCAAGTCCGTAGATTGAGGAGCAAGGAAATTGCTTCAGTTAAAGTGTTGTGGCGAAGTCAGAAAGATGAGGAAGCCACGTGGGAAGAGGAAAATGAAATGAAAGAAAAATACCCCTATTTGTTTGAATAAGTCTAGTAGTGATATTGCGAATTGTCATCTCTAAGCAGTTATATGTTATGTTCAGTTTTGTTCAAAAGCCACCTATTTTCCCCTAATTACCCTACTATTGTGACTTCTCAAAATTTGTGCCATAAATGTATATGTTGTTATGATTAGCTGAATTATGTGCAACTCATTGTAATAGTTGAATTATGTGCAAATTTGTGGAGTTGAACGAATTATATGAGGCTTGTGGAAGTAATTGAATTATATGTAGCTTGTTGAAATGACCGGATTATGTGCAAGTTGATAGAGTAACTGAACATGTGTGGAATTGGTTAAAATGTGTTTCGGGGACTCTCTGACAAGTAGATAGGCCTAATTACAAAGGAAACACTGGAAAAATTTTCAGAAAATATCGGAGTTAGTAAAAATAAATAAATAAATAAATTTAGGGGTTGGCTTATTTTGTGTTTTTCCTACTCTAGTGATTCCCCGATCATCATTCGAGGACGAATGATTTTAAGTGGGGGAGAATGTAAAGACCCGTAAAATTTCATGGCTAAAAATAATGCCCAAATAGGTCCCCGTGTTTTTGTAACTGTAGAATTCTTAAAACGGACCCTTTTTGAGTAAAAAAGTACCTCGGGACTTAAAAGATAAATTTTCCAGATTTGCGCCGGTCTGCGGTCCACTATGCGATCGCAGATCAGGTATGCAGACCGCATAATGGTCGCATACCTGGACAGTTTGCTGTCCATTTTGAGGACAACTATGCGGCCAAGAATGCGATCACATTTCACAAATGCGGGCCGCATAGTTGTCGCATTTTTGCACCTTGACTTTTGCGGAGGGAGTTGTGCGATACACTATCGGTCGCATAATAGGTATGCGGACAGCATAGTGGTCGCATACCTGGGCAATCTATTTATCTTTTTGTCCCATTTGAGGGCCAATTATGCGAGAGGAATGCGGATCGCATATCAGGAATGCGATCGCATTCCTAACCGAATTTCTGCTTCGGGACTGTTAAATTTCTAATTTTATACCCGACCCCCAGTTCATTAAAACACATACCCCATTCATTTTAAGCTCATTTTCTGATAAATTAGAGAGAGGAGAAAGTGGGTTCTAGAGAGAGAGAGAGAGTTCCAACTTCATCAAATTTGTTCCTCCATCACTACTCAGGCCTGTAATTGATCAAGTAGATTACTATATTCTTCACTGCAAGAGGTAAGCTTCCACCCCATCAACCTTAATTTCCAGATTTTTGTTAAAATGAAACATGCTTAAGTGAGTTCATGAAGATTGGGGTAGGAGTCTTGCATGCATGTAACCAACTAGTCATAATCTAGTAAAAAGAAATGGGTTAGAGTAATCTTTCACTAAAAATAGGCCATTTAATCTAAAGGAAGACTTTGTGTTTGATAGGATGATCAAGTGAGTTCAATACATGATCATTGTTTCTAATTCTAAGTTAAATTATGCCACATTGTGAACTAGATTGAAGGTGTTAGAAGGTCCGGTGAATTGTGGTAGAAACTTTAAAGGGGAATTCTGATTCAAGGTATGTATGTCTAAATTTAATCTTTGTAGAGTTACCTTGTTGGTGTCCGAGTACACGGTATGAAATTCTTTCTTGAGCATATGTGAGTTGTTTGTCCTGCTGTGTCGAGTTGTATGAAATCAATCTTTGATTTTCTTAACTCAATTACCATGCTAATTGAGATTATGAAGGGTGACTCTTTGTGCTTATCCTACCATGTGTAAAGCTCGTTAAATGTTGAATACATCGGTATGAGGGGATGTGCTGCAAAATGAAAGAAACGATAATGAAATAAAGTGTGAAATGTATCCAAGTGCTAAATGTTGTGTAGTAAATAATGAAAGTGAATATGGTCTGATTTTATTGAGTTAAATGATTTTGGAAATACCATATATGAATTGCTGATTGGTAAGGATCATTGTGCCTTGATTTCACATAGTTATTGGTTGATATGAACTTATGTTCTTCATGATAAAGATCATTATGATATAATTGTTAGTGATTGTTGTTATGAAAGGGGAACATACGGTGAGATCGGATTGCGTGATGCAACACGAAGTAATAAGGGTGGAGAGGCAATAAGGGTAAAATGAGAATGTACGGTGGGATCGGGTTGCGCGCCGCAACACGAAGTAATAATGGTGGAGAGGTAATAAGGGTGAGATGAGAATGTACGGTGGGATCGGGTTGCGCGCCGCAACACGAAGTAATAATGGTGGAGAGGTAATAAGGGTGAGATGAGAATGTACGGTGGGATTGGCTTGCACGCCGCAGCAGATGGGAAATTGAAATAAGTATCTGTGAAATCTTCGTTGTGGTTTTCTGTAAACTTGTGTTGTTACCCTAATTGCTTTCTAGTTGTGTATTGTTTGATTCTACTTGGAACAAACTTGGTTCATACATGCTAGTACTATTCAATGGTACTAACGTCCCGTTTGCCGGGGCGCTACATCTTTTATATGGATGTAGGTGGTTCTACAGCAGGTAGCTCAGACCGCCGATAGTGGTGTTTCTTCTTCGTACGTTTAGCAGATCCGGTGAGCCCCATTTCCTCTCGGGGCCGTTTGTATTCCACAACATCCTTTTTGTATATGTTATGTATTTTAAGGTATAATCGGGGCCTTGTTGCCGGCAAGTATTATGTAAAACCTTAGTACTCTTAGAGGCTCCGTAGACATGATGTGGGTTGTACATATATGTATTTTTTGCGATAAATGTGTTTACTAGTAATCGTGGTCCGAATCGGAATTGTTTTATGTTTTGTGATTATCAAATGTGGAAATGATAAAGGATAATATGAACTCAAGTAGTGGATTCATGCTTAAACTCTAAATTGCTAATTCATGTGGAATAATGTATATTGTAAACACGGGGTGATGCGTTGGGTAGGAAAGGAAATCTAGGTCCTCTTGACCAGGATCATCCGGTTAGGCACCGGTTCTCGTCCCTCTATTTTGGGGCATGACAGATACTGGGGATTTGGGTGTAGTGGTGATCATTGATCGAGTTGTGCGGACTGGAGGTAGGTTGCGGTTTATTTTGAGGGGTATGGTCGGTATTGTTTGTGGATACTGAGTTGTATGTTGTTGGTGCTGAGGGGGAGTTGGTACTGGTGGAGGATTGGGATTTTGGGGTGGTGTTGCGAATTGATGAGGTGCGGGAGGATTTTCTGGATGTTTTTTCGGTGTGTTTTGAGGAGGTGCTGGGTTTTGGGCATTCTGTTGGTCGATATCCGGGATGTTTAAGGTGAGGGAGAGGTTTGCCAAGTTGCGGACCTGCTCAAGTTCCCCTTGTAATTCCAGTATTTTCTACTCCAATCGTAGGACCAAATCATTCTTTGCCGGAGTACTCCGACCATCTGAAGTTTCAACATTTTCCGCATGCGGAGCGTTGCCTTTCCTGATACCGCTCATGTCATCCATCTTAGCTTTCCCCTTAATTTTAGGGTCACTTGGAGGAGGATGAAGTGGAGGACCTCTGGATCTGGTGTGATACGCTGATGATGCCAGTATGCACGAAACAACCTTAGGGGATGGGAATAATCAGAATAAAGAAAAACAAAAAAAGTAAACAAGTCAGTAGGGAATTTTTGAAAGATATTTGGAGTATTTAAACATGTATTGCGGAATCATAAATATGTGTCCTAATTTGGGGACCTCATTGTGCCAGCAGTAGGCCTAGCAACACGTAGATTTGGAGAAACTTAATGCCGATAATTGACTCATTTCATTAATGTAATAAATAGATCAAACCGCTAAACAATAATCAAAAGAGTTACTAGTGGCATTTGCCTTATTACAATCAATTTCTAAAACGGCTCTAGAAAAACAAGTAAACAACAATTCTAATCTACTTGGTCCCGGAGGGACCTTCTCCAAGCTTGACGTTCTTGGCCCCATCGATCAGGTTCCCCAGGTCGCGCATGTCCAGTAGCTGATACGCCCTTGCTAGGTGTCCTCCTTCATTGACCTATGCATTCTGACAATCCACGATCATTTTCCTCATCTTCCCTTCAAGTTCCATCAGACCCTGCTCTAGGTACTCCAACCTCTCTGTTGATTTAGTAGCAATTCCTCTCCATTCATTGATTGATTCCATGTCTACCTTGTGTTGTTTTAAATGTCTAGCCTCAGACTCAAAGATTCTCTTGTGCAACCTCATGTATTATACTTGTGCTTCAGCAACATCGTCTATGACCCTGTTTGCTCGATTGATCCCTGGCTTGACTTCTCTTACTATGTCATCATCCAACCATGATAGGTAGAAATACACATGACTGACGCGCTACCGATCTAGTTCGATTGTATCCTTCTCCACAATAATCTTTAGATGCCACACGTGTTGTGCCTCGCAATTGCATGGAATGGCATCACCCTGAAAGTCTGCTTTGTAGTGAACCATCTTTGGAAGCTCGTGGTATGACTTGTTTTCTCCTAGCCCATATCATGACCCTGATAGGAGCATAAGGATAGATACCCCTCAACCCAATCAACACTAAGTGAGGAACATCTATTGACCTGATGGTGAATTCTCTAGTAGGGAACTACTCGAACATCCAATGGACCTTGTCATCAGTCAAGTTGTTGAAGAAGCGCACCTAATCCACAACGTTTTCCGGTTGTGCAAACCTTTCTAGGATGAAAGTCATTCTTCTTGGATGGTGAAAAGCTATGTGGTCATTCCATGGTCGCCGCTGAAATTCCTTACGATACTATCCTTTTTGAAGATTCTCCAACAACCATATTTGCAGTAACAAATTACAACCCTCGAAATGTCAGAATCCCTTCATATAGCGGTCCAAGGCTCAGTATATCTCTGCCACGATCATTGGGACAATGGTGTAAGTCTGTCCCTCAATCCCTTCCATTAAGGTCTTGGTGACCATATCCAAATGAGTGTGGATCATGTCTCCTTGGACTGGGAATACCGTCATCCCCAGAAAACAAACAATGAACACGAAAACCCGTCGATGAGTCTAGCCCAGAGAGGTGATGGGAAACTCATCATGATAGATACGGTAGGATGTTTTGTTCCCATAACATTCGTAAAGGAAGTCGAAACATATGTAAGACTTATTCAGGCAAACTAACTCATCATTCTTTCTAAGACCCATCATTTTCAAAAACCCTCTAGAAGTACTATTTTATGGTACCAGTAGACCATGGCCATCCCAGGATGGCCTGGCAAAACCTCTTATTTCCTCAAGAAGGGGAGTCATCTCTATATTACCAAAACGGAAAACAACCCTCTTTTCATCCCAAAACATAGTAGCAGCCTCGATCAATACATTGTTTGGTTGAATGTCCAGTAGAGACGGTAGATTTCCGAGAAATATTTTCATATGATTTTTGTCGCTTGGCGAGAGATTTTTCCACATATCTAGCACCAGGGGTGAGATACTTCGGACCATACCGAACCTGGGTACTTCATGCCTCGTTTCTACAAAACAAATAAAGTTATCCCTCTCCCCTATCCGGATTTAACTACTTACACATTAATGATTAGCGTATCGGCACATTTTCTCCAAATAATGTACATATCATGATCGTGGCTATTGGGATTATGGAAATCCCGATGGGCTTTAGACAAGGCTTGCCTTAGAGAGTTATTATGCAGACAACATTCTAAATCATGCTAGGTTTAGACATGATGCATGCACAGTTAACATTAGAGTAGGGTTTTCTATAAGAGTTTAGACTAGGTACCGTCAAGTGGAAAACATGAGAGGAAAAGGCACGGAACCGTCGACTGCATCGCTGATCGACTAGTTTTACCGCAAGTAAGAATTTCCAAATTTAAAAAGGTAATATAGGAAGAGCGCGGATACTCATCAAGTGCCACTATGGTATTAATTGTGCACGAGTGGAATATGATGTAGTGCATGTTTTACGTAAAGGTAAAACAACATGTTGTCAAATATTTTGCAAGATGACAGCGATAAATGTAGTATTTAATAAATGTAAAGACAAAAAAAGAAAGAAAAACAAGAAAGGAGTTAGCTCATATAATGGAAAAATTATAATAAAGTGGTAAAAAGGGTAGGGATTGGGAAAGACATAAAGATTGAAGCCAGTGAGCATGATTGATAAATAACGGAGGGGATGCATATTGTAATCAGATTGAGCGAAGAATTTCATGTAAATTCATATAAAGGGGAAAATAGGGAAGGGGCGGTGCATGTAGCAATAAAAAAGGTGAATGGGAGCAGGGTATTCAAGCAAAATGATAAAGACATGCTTATCGAGGGAGACTAATTCACATAGACCAAGTTCATTATGGTAAGAGCCTAAAAATATCCCCAGCAGAATAGCCATGTTGTCGTGCCCCTTTTTCTCGCGAAATCGGGTTTCGACATTGTGACAACTCTTTTAAAGGAAGGGTTATTAAAAGAGAGAGTCGCCACCTAACGGATTAAGGTGCGTTAGGGCACCTATTTGCAAATGACTCGGGTTTACTAGTTTATGCCACCAGACATCAGGTAAGGGCTCAAATTACCCCGAGCAGAAGGTGTTAGGAACTCCTCGAGGTCCACAACGGTGGGTCCCGGCCGAAATTGAATTAGGTGAATTAGTCTAACAGAAAAAGAAACAATTTGGACAATAAAGAATCATCTTAACAGAAATAGGGGGTCCTAAGTTTTTTAGCCTAAAAGATCACCCCGTGCAACATAAATAATATTTCGTAACTCCCTCAATAAAGGGTGTTATCCATATTATTCAGCGAGTACGAACTATCAACTCCCTCAATAAAGGGTGTTATCCATATTATTCAGCGAGTACGAACTATCATCTCCTGCTACCCGATTACTATCTTTAAGTTGTTTACCTAAAGCGCTCTATTTAATTCTAAGTCGTGCCATATGCGTGCACTACCCGTCCCATGCATATGGTCCAGGAGGCATTTGGACCTCTATTTCAGTGTGGTTCTAAACCTTAACTTAGGAAGATCAAAAGGAAAATACTAAGCGAAAGATAAAAACAGTTAGGACTTTCAAATAGAAACAAGTATGGACCCAAGTTAGCCTCCGCATTTAGGCATCAAATGCACGCCAAACTGGTTAACATTGATAGATTTTATTTATTTCTAGGATCCTATAGGCAGGATATCTATGTGACATTGAATGAACGAGCAGACACTCATGTACAAAATCAGTTTCTTAATGCAATTAGTAGAACCTACATAAGTTTGCCTACTGCTTTTAGCATAATATGATTAAGCCTTCTAGCATGGTATCTAGGTGTTTATGCGATAGTAAATAGTGGCAAGTCATAGAAATAGATCCAGAATTATTTGTTTTAATCCTATAGGGATGTTTTCTAGTGAGGTAACATCACAGTATTTGAAAACTCGTGAGTAAACGGGCATAAATGATAATTAAACAAATCCAGGCATGTAAACGTGCATTCTACAATTTGATCCAGTTTTAGATCCTATAGGCATGATTTCTAATTTGATCCGATTTTAGATCTTATCGGCAAGATTTCTATAATTCGAACATAACAGTATGTAAGTAGGCATTTTCACACATATTAGATCACATCATATCCTATAAACGTGGTCTATAACAGAAAATAATTGAACCAAGCAATGAGTCTATGGACATGGCTGCTAGCACATAATGACTAAACATAATAAGGCACCTATGGGCATGATTTCTAACATACATCATTCAACAACACAGTATCGAACCCATAGGCAGTATTTCTACCCAACTTTATTGCAAATGTAAAATAAGAACCACTTCCCAATTTCACTAACACCCCAGAATTGTTGTTACAAATAATTATTACAAACCAGAATTTAATGTAATAAATTACAATGTAAGTATAACTATAGGGAGCCTAAAGCAGGCCCAAATACACCTGGACAGGCCAGACCTTCAACTCACAGTAGCTCCAAAATCCATGTTCATAAATACAACATAACCAGCTGTTGAGTGATTCACCCATATCTTAAGGCTGAGCATACATAACCTAAATCCCTAGTGTGTCAGAGTTTTCAAGGGCTTCAAGAACCCAGGGCAGTGCTCACACTGAAGAGATTGATCAGAAACAGTTCAAGGAAATAATAGGGGCCAGATCCTAGTGCTTCAAAGTTCAAAAGGGTCTCACATGGACCCTGGGCAGTGCTCACACTAGGGAGGTCAGAGGACAAAACCTAAATAGCCTTGGCTTTCAGCCAGCTAAGAATAAGGATTCAGAAAGGGCAGATGGTAAAGGAATATGAGGGAGTCAAAGAATTTCACTAAAGGGATAGAAAACATATATACAAACAAATATCAGACATGCTTGAACTTAAGCCAACTTAGTCAAATTTTAGGAATTAAACTCAATCACATGCTAACAGGGCAAGTTCATAAGCAGATTCATAGTGATAACAGGGAGTCCAGATTAGACTAAGTACAGGAACTAGTGTCATAGGAAGGAATCACATTAATTAGCAATAGGTCAGGACATGTTAAAAACTTATTGAGGCAGTTACTAGAGGTTTCATAATATAATAAAAAACATAATCAAACAGGCCACATTATAACAGGTTCAACAAACAGACTTGTTAATGCACACATCTATACATGGTTGACCAGCCCACAGGAAAAGGTATGAGAGCATGTTTATAAACAGGCTCATAACAAACTCAACTTAAAAAAGATAGTCATCAGTAACCTAGAGTTTAAGCAGAATTTCATTAATCAACTCAAAATAGGTTCAAACATGTCTCAAACTACAAGTAATAGAATTTAGGATAACATAGTCTAGTTGAAATGGAACATTGAGCAAATAATCATAATGAAATGGCAGAGGGTCTAATAACTCATCAGTTGAGATGAAACAGGGAAGAAAGGGATCCAACAGTGTGGTAAATATCACCAAACAGAAGCAAGAACTTGGAGATTTCTGGCCTTGGCTTTCAGCCGGCCAGGAATCAGAACACAGAATGAGATTATTCAAGAGTGGAAGCACACAATTTTTGTTATAGTAGTGAAAGATTTTCGAATTCATAACATAAAAAACCTTTTCCAAAGGGGCGTAGGGAGGGGTTAAAATAGTGCAGAAATTAGAACGTAAACATGGGAAATAGTTAATTTAAACACCAAAACAGGAAGTACTTAAATCAGTATAATTGAAACCCTAAATTTTAGGTAAAACTATAGAAGATTGGCAGAAAATAAGGCAAAGAATCACATAATGCATACAATGAACATAGACGAACAATTATTCAAATGAAGCACATAGCCGAACTAGATTTGGTTCAAGTAAAAAGGGCCTGAAATCCTAATTTTAGGTAAACCACAAAATCGGCAGAAAATAAAGGCAAAGAATCACATATTAGTATAAAATGAACATAGACAGGAGATTATGCAAAAAGAAGCACATAATCGAACCAGATTTAGTTCGATTAAAGAAGACCTGAAAACCTAATTTGGGTAAGTACAAGAAATCGACAATAATAGGCAGATTCACACATAATAGGATGAATAATGACGAAGTAATGCTAAAAATCAAAGCTTGAACCTGTTTTGGTTCGAATCAAAAGAGAATATGAAAGCCTAACCTTTGGGAATCAACAAGATACGAGCGAATCGGGCTCATATGGTACAAAATAATGTGTTTGGATTTAAGGTCGTCCAGATTCAAGAGGTAAATATAGATTAGCACATAATCAAAATGGAGTACTTTCAATGTTTAGGCAAGTATTTAAGTGTCACGACCCGAAAACCAACCTGGCCATGATGGTGCCTATCGTGATACTAGGCTAGCCAATTCATTATGCATAACATGAGAAAAACTTTCGTTTGATTCAATATCCACCAATATTTCATAAATCTTTTGTTTTAGCATTTGAAAACACATAAAGGTAGGTAAAATATTTAAATACAGCCCCAAAACCCGGAGTCATCAGTCATGAGCAACTAAAAAGGGAATACAAAACTTGGTACTGTTCCCTTACTTCAAACCAGTCTGAGAATAAACAAAATGACTAATAGGAAGGAGAGAGACAAGGATGCGGATGCCGTGCAGCTACCATGAAATCTCTTAAGTGCTCCCAGAGAGTAAACTAGCTCTCACTAGGTCTAGACACTTACACAAGGTGCATGGGGTAACGTGAGTACACCAACTGAGTAAGTAACAAGCCCAACATGTGGACTGAGAGGTAGTGACAGACTAAACCTCCATATTCATGACAAGATAAATGTACAGAAATTTAGGCATACTTTCAGATAACTATACAGCTCAAGTGATAAGATAAACACAAATCCGAACAGTTTAACACATATACCTCGATGTATTCTACATGCCAATGCATCGAAAGTATGCAATGCACAATATGCTCGCACTCTCAAATAATCGCCCACTCAGTACTGTATATGGCTCACATAGCCCAGGGAATATCTCTCCCAGTATATATACACATCATACAAAAGTCTCTCAGTACTAAGGATGGCCGATCCAGCCCTTAGGAGAAGATCCATCTCCAGATAATGATACACCTCACAACCACATGGTATTTTATATGGCTCAACGGCCTAGGGAAGATTCATCTCAAATACGTACACACATCATTGACCTCAGTCGCTCAGTACCGATGGAAACAGGATGATCCAGCTTCGTGGAGAAGATCCATCTCCAAGCACAAACACTTCGGACAAGATCCATGTCCAAGGAAGATCCATCCCTGAAATATTACTTCGAGCAAGATCCATGTCCAGGGAAGATCCATCCCTTAAATATCATTGCGCTCATTGGGGGTGTAAAGACTCCGGAGGGGCTCCTCTTAGCCCAAGCGCTATAACAAGCCAACAGAGGCATAATCAATATCTCGCTGCGGTGTGCAGCCCGATCCCATACTGTCATTGTATATCAGGCTCTCGGCCTCACTCAATCATCACTCTCCAGTCTCGCTCATATGGGATCACAATGCATGAACTAGCCCGAATCAATGATAAAATATGCAAAATCAACAATTACCGAGACTGAGACATGATATGGTATGAAATGACAGGACTGAGAATATAATATCAAGGAAGCACATGAGATGACAGCAATAAGCAACCACTCGTGTCCCAACAACATCGACGTGAAGCCTTAGCATAATATTTAGCATGATTTTTAGCATGTTTGCATTTAAGACGACCACTCGGGTCTCAACAGTATCGGCGTTAAGCCTTAAAACAGTATTTAGCATGATTTCCCGAATGTTCATGTTAGTCACA
Organism: Nicotiana paniculata; assembly: GCA_005239505.1. Taxonomy (NCBI): domain Eukaryota; kingdom Viridiplantae; phylum Streptophyta; class Magnoliopsida; order Solanales; family Solanaceae; genus Nicotiana; species Nicotiana paniculata. Next base: position 24,568 of record ML343908.1, on the reverse strand, counting down.
TTAACATAAGCACAAATATCAACAAGAGCGAACTAATAAATTGTGCCATGGCATGAACCAGGTCACGAATCACACAGTGCACGCCCGTCACTTGGCATGTGCGTCACCCAATTGTAATCACGTAACACGTAGCTCGGGGTTTGAACCCTCATAACCAAGATTGGAAGCGTTACTTACCTCAATCAAGCCAAAACTCTACTCCGAAATGCCCTTACTGCTCGACTCGGCCACAAATCGCCCCGAATCTAACAAAAATTAGCACTATATCATTAGTATATGCTAAAGGAGCGATGCCCACATCAAAATTATAAAATTACATCATAAATCCCAAATTCGTTTAAACCCGGTCCCCAGGCCCACGTCTTGGAACTGGACAAAAATCACAAAACTAGAACCCTTACACTCCCACGAGTCCATACATACAAAATACATCAAAATCCGACGGCAAATGACCCCTCAAATCCTTAAATCAAATCCATAACCCCTTAATTACACCATTAAATCCCACAAATTTCATGATACACTAGAAGCGTCATCTTGCAGAAATCAACCCATGAATGGCTCGATACTAGCCAAAAGCAACTCAAAATTATCAAATAATACCATAGGAAGCAAACCCAAGCGATAAATGTCGAATCTTTAATCAAATACTGAAATTCAACCAAAAAGCCAACCCGGGCCCGCACCTCGGAACCTGACAAAACTCATAAATTTCGTTAACCCATTGAATTACGAGTCCAATCATACTAATATCGCACAAATATTACTCCACTCTCAAATATTCACTTTAGAAAAGTCAACAGCCCCCCTTCCCCAATTTCTCTTTAGATTTAATCACCCAAATGCCTAAATCGAAGATAAAATCATGTAAAATAATCAAAACCGAGATGAAGAAACTTACCGCAATCCATATGGTGAAATTTCTCTCCAAAGTCACCTATATCCGAGCTCCCAACTCCAAATGTGATACAATGAGCTCAAGGTCTGAATAGAGTACTTTATAACACTGCCCAACTATGCACATCGCGATCGCTGCATTACCCTCGCGATCGCGTACAAGAATAATCGAACTGCGAAAAATACACAATGCCTTCGTGAGATAGCCCATGTGAACGCGAATTCCACACGAACAGAACAATGCAAACACGCCCAAATCCAAGCAAGCGCAAAGAGAAATTCGCCCAGCACCCACACTGCCTCGCGATCGCAAACGCACTCCCGCGACCGTGATAGTCAAACCCCTCAAGCTCCCCGAGCGTGATCTTCTAGTTGAGAACACGTAGAGTAAAGGTACCTAGCCCAACTTTGCACATCACAATCGTGTTCTCCCCCTCACGATAGTGGAGAAGGTAAAACAGCACCTGCAATTAAGAAAAAACCAGCGATCAAACATGAAGGAAAAATGGTCTAATTCCACCCCGAAACTCACCTGATCCCCCCGGGACCCCGTCCGAATATACCAACAAGTTCCTAAATATAACACGGTCCTATTCGAAGCCTCAAATCACACATAATAGCATAAAATCATGAATCTCACGTCAAATGAAGCTTAATGAACTAACGAACTTTCAATTTTCAAAACTCGTGTCAGACCATATCAAATCAACTCAGAATGACCTCAAATTTTGCGCACAAGTTTCAAATGACATAAAAACCTATTTCAATCCGTAGAAAAACAATCCAAACCTAATAACACCAAAGTCAAATCTCGATCAAACTTATCAAATTGCCTACTTTCGTCAACTACTGTTGAAACCTTCTAGAAACATCCAAATACAAATCTGGGTATATGCCCAAGTCCAAAATTACCATTCGGATCTAATGGAGCCATAAACACTCTGATCCAAGGTCAAATATATAAAAGTCAAACTTGATTAACTCTTCCACTATAAAACTTCTAAAATAAGAATCGTTCTTCCAAATCAATTCCGGACCACTCAAAAACCAAAATGATGATACATGCAAGTCATAATACACCATATGAAGGTACTCATGACCTCAAACCATCGAACTGAATGCAAATGCGAAAAACAACTGGTCGGGTTGTTACATATACGCTGGTCACCCCGTATATAGACCACCTCCAATACCCTAAATACATTGAAATCAAGTCAAATCAAAGGAGTTTCTCTCTTAACAACGTTAGCCAAGAGACTTACCTCCACCATATAGCTAGTAATTATCAAAAATTCCAAATCGTTAAAAATTCAACTCCAAACGAATTGAATCTAGTCAAATACAACCCAACAAAGTCATAGAAATCAATTCTAAACAATAAAGTTTGAATCTTTAATCAAATTCTCAAACGTCAGTAAAAGTCAACCTTGGGCCACACCGTCAAGATGTGAGTCAGGGGGTAGATCCTGACTACTCATAATCATACGAATCCAAATATGATTATATTTTAAAACCAAATCCAAATCAACCTTTAAATCCTCAAATTGTCTTCTTAAGTTGTTGGGAAAAATCCCTTTTCCAAAAAGTGGTACTAAAAATTTTCTAAAAAATCGCCTCTTACTGAGCTCCAAATCTCAACATAGTTAAAATAAGCCAAACCCTTGAATTATAACATTTTGCCAATGATTTCCGCGTCTGTGGACAAGTTGGTCACTCATGCAATGTCACTTCGGCGGCATTTCGCACGCACATGCGAGTTCCACTTGAAAAGTCCACCTTCACTTCTACGGTAAACTGTCCTCTTCTACTTAGCTGCGTCCGCGCTCAACCATCTCAGGTGCGCAAGCACTTCTACGCATATATGGGCTCCCAAGCGCAGGTCAATCTCTGCTTTTGCACTACCTGGGCCGATTTTATGACCTTGCACATGCGCAAACTTCTCTGCTTCTATGACTAAGCAGATGCGCTACCTAGGCTGCTTTTGGGACTTTGCACCTGCGCGAAAACCTTCATATGTGCGGCACACTAGAACCAGTTCTGCCAACAAGCGACAAAATCAATCTGAATAACACCCGAGCCTTCCAGAATTCCATCTGACTATACCAACAAGTTTGAATAGCTAGTGCAAACTTATCCAAGGGCTCGAAACACCACGAATAACATCAAGACCAAGAATCGACGATCAAAATCCTTCTCTTAAGTTCAAGAACTTTCAACTTCCAACCAAGTGTTTTATTTAAGCCTAACCAATTTGGATTCCAACCAAACTTCACACACAAGTTTCAACCCCACTCTATGAACCTATTCGATGTCCCGAAACAATAAGCTGAATCTGATAGCCTCAAAGTCAACACATGGTCAAACCTATGAAGTCTTCAAATCTTCAAATTGCTAACTTCCAAGAAATAGAGCCAAAACGTCCTAGGAACCGCAAAATTCAAATTCGAACATACGTCTAAGTCCAAAATTACCATACAACCCTATTGGAATCACCAAACTACCAATCTGAGGTCGTCTACTCAAATGTCAAATCTTGGTCAATAAGAGTCTCAATACACTCTCAACCCTTCCCGAATCCAAACTAATCACCTAGTAAGTCATAAACGACAAACGAATATATAGAAAGCATCAAATAGGAGAATGAGGCTCGAATACAAAAAAACGATCGACCGGGTCCTTACATTTTGCCTCATCACTTCTATACTTGCATTATACATATTGTTTCAGAATAAACGTATTGGAAATTGTGTTCACCTTTGCCAACTTTAGACATTTAGTTTTGAAGTTAGGCTTGTCCATTTCCCAACTCTATGGGCGGGAAGTTTTCAAACTTAAGCCTGAAGGTACAAAGTTGTGAACTGGTAATTCGAATTACTATTCAAACTTCAAACCAATTGTAACTTCAAACGTGGACTGAATTTTGAAATTTCATACTCGCAATTTTCAACTTCTGTCTTGCAGTTCTAAATTTGATTCTGGAATGTCTAGAAGTAAATAATTTTATAAACTTTGTATATTCTTTAAATAGGGGTCATNCCCCCCCCCCCCCCCCCCGGCCCTTCCCACTCATCTGTACAATCGGATTAAAGCCCATCAGGCAACTCACATGATATATTCTCTCCTACGAAGAATCCACGGTTAGTGTGGTTAAATTGTGAAATAGTTAGAGACTTAGTGGAGTGTGGATACGTAAATATAACTAGATAAATTGCAAGGAAATATTCTAAGAATGAACTGAAAGACTTTTTCTTCAGCATTTCTATAGTTTTTAGTTTATAGGCTATTTTTTCCTTCTTTTTCAGTTTTTCTTCTCATGGTGTGTTAATTAAGGTATTATCGGCATGAAAGGAAATGATCAACTCCTAATTACTAAAGAGACAGCAGGAAAATTGAAGAAAATGATAAGCACTTGATCTGTTGTTACGAATATCCTTAGTTCTACACACAGTGATTTGAAGAAGAAAATGTGCTCAGTGTGGAGGAAAATATTATTTTATGAAAAATATTTTCTTTTTGGCGATAGTTCTATGGTCCATTTTCAGTGTTGATTAGGTGTAAAAGTAGGGGTGTAAAATGGGGCAGGGCAGGTTAGGCTTGACCTGCTAATATTTTGACCCGCCCTATTCTATTTAGTATTTTTTTCCAATTTTTGCCCCGCCCTGCCCTGACTCGCCGCGCCCCGTTTAGGCTCTCTTGTATTTTTGAACCTATTTTTGATTTATACATACCATATATGTTGCCTTTCTGAGTTATTGTTGATATACAACAATTATTTAAGAGTGTTCGTAAAAGTATATACTGCTATACTGTTTGTACATATGTCTTAGTCCTGGCCGATCTTGAATTTCTTGGAATATTAAATTCTATACCTTAAACAACTTGAATTTGCAGATGTTACCTTTTGAAATTATTTTTCCAAGTAAAAAGTAGGTTTTGTCATTACATGTATCCCTTATGAACTCTACAATAGTCAGTATACCAATTTTTTGATGTTAAGTTTTGGAATTTAGTAAGTTTATAGTATGCAATAGTTCACACTGATATTCTTTCGTTTCTAATTGTAGCTATAAAAAGGAAAATGCTTCATTTTAAGAAAGCAATCATTCCATGAGATACAACGATTCTCTTCTTAAGAACCATCAACAGTCAAATTATTTCAATATATTTATTCAAGGTTTGGTACTAGTAAACTTTGACACTTTGTTCTTTAAGGAAATAGGTCATATTGACAAAATAAAGAGTAAGCCAACTGCAATGGGACGGAGGGATTGTTAAATTAGATTAACACACAGTAATATTAACGACAAAATTACAACATTTTCAAAGAACCACAGAATGCAATTTCGTACAGTAATAACCAAAAGACCAATTCCAAATTCAAAGCAAAAACAGTAAATATTAAACAGTAGCTATGTGGCAATCCAAAATAGTATTAAACAATTGAATCCGGCTCGTCCTCTTCATCAAGCAATGTTAGACATGAGACTTGATCAATCGTTGAAGTTAAACCTAAAAAGGAAAAACACACCGTATCAATATAGTATTAAACAATTGAATACCTATTAAGACAATAATGAGAAATTACTTACCATTTAAGCCATTCCATAACCACGTGCGAGCATACATTAAAGCTTCCAAAGTAGTAGAGTGGAGTCTACTCCGATGAGGGCTAATAAACCTCCCACTAGTGTTAAATGCAGATTCTGAAGCAACAGTATACACGGGAAGGGCTAAGAGATCACGAGCCATTTTTTGCAATGTAGGAAATTTCAATCCATTTGTCTTCCACCAACTCAAATTGTCAAATGAAGGGGTTAGAGGTAGTAGGTCTTCTTCTAAGTACATATCCAACTCTGATCTTTTCTCCACGGGAGCTCCAGTTGAAGCTACAAATCTATCAAAGCTCGAAAGCCGATCACCCTGAGTAAAACTAGTGACTTCACTAGAACTAGATGCTAATGAATCGTGTGGAGCAGATAATTTACTCTTATAATCGTGAAAGATATCATAACAATTGGATCGAACTTCTTGAATTTTAGCTGAAGCTTCTTCACCATAAATTAGTGGAAGAAAGAACTCTACTAACCTCATCTTGTGCCGTGGATCAAAGATTGCAGCTACTCCCATCAAAATATGCACATCCTCCTAATATTTTTTAAATTTAAACAACATCGCAGGTGCCATAGTTCTAATCACAAGATTTACTCATTCACCAAGCTTCTAATTCTAGCTTAATTTCACAAATTTTTGTCAAGTATTGACTAGAAGTTGGATATTGAGTTCCTGAAAACTGTTCAGTGATATGATAAAAAAGTTTGAGCTTATCAGAAACATCTTCCGCATTACTCAATTGCTCCTCAGTTGGATAAGAGTGATAATTTTTGTCAGTTAGAATCAACTTGTTAAACACCTCTTTGTATTCTATATCTGTTCTCAACATTAAATATGTTGAGTTCCACCGAGCAGGACAATCGTACTCCAACTTCTTATTACAAGAACAATGAACCAAACACGCGGCTTCTTCAAACCTCTCAATTCTGGCAGTTGATCCACTCCAATACAAGACACTATCACTCACTTTGCTAATACTATCTCCTATCACCTTTAACCCTTCTTGCACAATCAAATTTAAAATATGTGCAGCACAACGCACATGAAATACTCGACCACTCAACAACAGATCTTTTTTATTAAGTTTCTCATCCAATAAAGTTTTAATCATAGCATTATTTGTGCTAGCATTATCAACTGTGATAGTTGATATTTTTTGTTCAAGATTCCAATAAAATAAATAATTAACCAAAGCACCACACAAGGCATCTTTATCATGTGGGACAGGGACATAAGAAAATCTCAGAATATGACTTTGAAGCCTCCATGAATCATCAATGAAATGACCAGTAATAGCCATGAACTCTTTTTTGTTACTATTGGAAGTCCACATATTGGTTGTTATTGCAATTCTACTCGTGACTTTATCCAACAACTTAGAAGTTTGCGAATTTAAAATTGTCAAAAATTTTCATTATGTCATTCTTGATTGTATTTCTAGAAACCATCTTAAACATAGGCTGGAGACTCGCAACAAAGTTCCTAAATCCTACATGATCAACTATAGAGAGTAGATACTCGTGTAAAATAATAGCATATGCAAGTTTTTTACGTGCAACATCTTGATCAAAATAATCACCCCCAGTATCACCCTCATTTTGTATATCTCTTGGCCTATTAGGACACTTAGATATGTGATCTAACATAGATTTTGTACCACAATTTCTAGCATTTTTATAAAGGCGATTGCAATACTTACAAACACAATATGGAACACCATTAAACTTCATCAGCTCGAAATGATTCCATGCTCGGGAATATCTCCTTTTTTCCATTTCAATAACTTCATCAGGTTGTAAAGGCCTTTGACTCTCGTCGTCTAAGGAAATATCATTAGAAGAAGAATCTGGAAGATTCTCTTCATTTTAAGATGCCATGATTACCTATTTTAAATATTCACATAATTATCCATACATTCTACTGTAATATTCCTTAAGAAGAGAAGAAACAAAGTTTGCATATAGGAGTAATCTACTGACAAAAAATCAAACACCTCGTCGGCAATAAGAAATGCAGCAACAGGAACATCCAACAGCTCAAAACACATAAAATCTGCGCTATGAGGCCTTAAACATTTTATCTCTAAATGAAACAATGAAACAATGAAACAAAGAATTAGAAACTCATGCATCATATCCCATCTGAACAAATTAAACAAAACGACAACAAAAGCGATGATCAATAGAACAAAACGGAGTAAGCAAGTAGTACTGAGACACCCCAAACCAAACAGAACAGTAAAATATCAACTCAAACAATCAGCGAACTAGATCTCCACCAAAATTGAAGAACGGGGCATGGACCGGAAAATCGAATGGAGACCTCGAACAAGTGGTAGATTGAACAGGAGAAACTCAAACCTTGCCGACGAATTCGAATACTACTCAAACAGGAGAGTACGGAAGCACAAAGAGTAAACCAAAACTCTGCGTCCAGATCTTTAGGAGTTGTCCGGCATAACTTATCGACCCTTGTTGCTCTATTTTTGGAGAGATGAAGAGGAACAAAATATGGTTATGGTGTTTTCGGCGTCGAGGGACGAGGGGCGAGGGCGACTGTCGAGCGGCAAGAAATGTGAAATGTTAATAGGGAATTAGGGATTCAAAGTCAGGGATTTCCGTTTGCAAAAAGATAAAATACGCGGGTCATTTTTATTTTACCCGATCCATCTACTAATTCGGATCTTGCCTTGCCCTGCCCTAACCTATTAATTCTTTTTTAAATAACATTTTTACCTGCCCTGACCGGCCCCGCCCCATTTAAATTTTTCCCTGCCCTGCCCTAATTGCCATCCCTATGTAAAAGTATGTGACTTATGATAACTGCACAGATGTAAAATAGGGTAAGTGTTTTAAAACAACAAAATAAGAAGAAGAGCATTGCAGAGAAAAGTAGGGAGAGAGAATTCTTATTGATATTTGATCAATTACAATGAACACAACCCCTCTATTTATAAGGGAAACGACTTAATGTAACGACTCGTTCGGTCGTTTTGAGAATTTGCACTTCGCTCGCTAGTTGCGGGCATGAGTAGCTCTATATGATGTATTATGACTTATGTGAATCATCAGTTTTGGTTTCAGGTTATTCAGAATCAGTTTGGAAGAATGAATTTCATTGTTGAAGCTTTAAGTTGAAAGAGTTGACCTAGTTTGATTTTTTTGTGAATTTGACCCTGGAACGGAGTTTTAATGGTTTCGTTGGATCTGGATGGTGATTTTTTACTCGGGCGCATGCCCGTATTTGCATTTGGATGTTTCTAGAAGGTTTCGGCACAAGTTGGCAAAAATTGAAATTTTGGCCGGAAGTTAACTTTCAGGATATCAGATTCGGATTGTGGTTCCTGTAATTGAAATAGCTTCGCCATGTCATTTGGTACTTGTGTGAAAAATTTGGGTTTATTCCGGGATGATTTGATATGTTTCGGCATGAGGTTTGGAAATTTGAAATTCAAAGTTCATAGATTTCGATTTGAGGTGTCATTCGTCGTTTTGGTATTTTCATGTGTGTTTTGAGGACTCGAGTAGGTTCGTGTTGTGTTATGAGACTAGTCGGTATATTTGGAGGGGGTCCCGAGTGGCTCGGATGATTTATGAACAAGGTTCAGATCATTTTTAGTTCATGTGCATTGCCGAAGGCTGCTGGTTCTGGTGTTTCCGCATTTGCGGAAGAATGCATGCAGATGCATGTCCGCAGATGCGAGCAATTGGTCGCAAAAGCGAAGTTTGGGCTGATGAACTATAGTCACAGGTGCGAAGATTTTCTCGCACTAGCGTAGTCGAAGAAGTGGGGTATTAGGCGCAGAAGCGGATGTTTGCGCAGGTGCGATGGGCTGTTCCGCACCTGCGGTTGCGCAGATGCGGGGAAAAGGAAAGCAGAAACAGAGGCCCAACTTTAGTGTTTTACCGCAGAAGCGGAATTTCGGTCATTTTTGCGACACCGCAAATGCGGTTAAGTGTTCGCAGAAGCGGAAGTGCTGGGCAGAATGATAAATATAAGGGTTCGCGATTTTTGCTTCATTTTAACATTTCCAAGGTCGGATTAAGGTGAATTTTGGAGCAATTTTCACCATATGAATTGGGGTAAGTGTCCTCTACTCAGTTTTGGTTATATTCCATGATTCTACCTTCGATTTTAGCTTTGGTTGGTGAATTTTATAGAGGAAATTGGGGGTTTTGGCCTAAAGTTTCATAATATGAATTTTTGAGTTTTGAATACCGATTTGGAGTCGGATTTAAGTGAAACTAGTATGGTTGGAATCTTAATTGAATGGGTTGTCAGATTTTGTGAGTTTTGTCGAGTTCTGAGGTACGGGCTCGGGTTGGGATTTTGGGCCGATTTCGGGCTTTGTTCAAGATTTAATCTTTTACGATTGGGATTGGTTCATTTAGAATTGTTTGATGTATCTGAATTGTTGATGGATAGTTTCGAGCCGTTCAGAGGTCGGGACGCGCGTGATGTCATCTTTGGAGCATCGATTGGCTCGCTCGGCATTGGCAATGGCTCGTTCGAGGTAAGTAACTCTTCTAAACTTAGTGTTGAGGGTATGAAATCCCGTAATATGTGTTACGTGATTGATGATGAGGTGACGGGCGTGTGGGCGTTCACCATGTGAATTGGGACGTTGTTCCTAGGGCACTTTATTGTGGCCATATTTTGTTAATACTCATGTTTTCACCATGCGATAAAGTAAATGAGTTGTCGATTATACTAAATACCATGTTTAGGTTTTATGTCGATATTGTTTAGACCCATATTGGTCGTTTCTTGCTGTCATTTCTCTGATTTCCTTGATATTTCCTACTCAGTCATATTCATGCATTCATATCATATCTCAGTCACGGTTGTTATTTATTCATATCATTGTTGTCGGGCTAGTTTCATGACATTGTGAGCCCGTGAGTGAGACTGGAGAGATTGATGACTGAGCAAGGTAGGGGGCCTATTTGTGAGGATATTGATACCATAGCACGTGAGTTGTCCGTGCGGATCCAGATATTGATACCATAGCACGTGAGTTGTCCGTGCAGCACATGAGTTGTCCCTGCGGATCTAGATAATGATATTATAGCACGTGAGTTGTCTGTCCAGCACGTAAGTTGTCCGTGCGAATTATAGCGCTTGGGATGTAGGAGACCCCCCAGAGTCTGCACACCCCCAGTGAGTGCACTTGACTATATATATATATATATATATATATATATATATATATATATATATATATATATGTGTGTGTGTGTGTGTGTGTGTGTGTGTGTGTGTGGATCGGGCTGGACGCAGCAACATTTATTGTACATCGCTGAGTGTCTGAGTGTGCTGAGCATTGAGCAGAGATTGAGTACTCTGAGACTGTGAGTACGTGATTCATCTTTGAGATACATGGAATTTGCATGCACACATGACATACAGGCATAGAGATGCATTTTCCCTCATACTATATAGTATCACGTCATTCAGGACCTTTTTACATACATTGATATGTGGGCATGGAGAGGTATTTCACTTGTTATCTGGGAAGAAAAAAATGAAACATCTTACTTATTGTTGAAAGGATTTTGGTAGAAATCACAGTTTTAGACTTACTCATATTTGCTGCCATTTTCGATAAAAGATTTGAGTTTGCACTGAGATACTTGAAAAGCATGCCAATTTTCTTGAACTGTGAACGAGCTGGGAATTTTACCTCTGAGATACCTCTTTTTTCTAATTACTTGCATTATGTTGTTATGAACTATTGTAGAATATTGGTATTGGACCCGACCTTGTGTTATCTCGTCACTACTTTCAACCTAAGGTTAGGTTTGTTACTTACTGAGTACATGGGGTCGGTTGTACTCATACTACACTTCTTCACCTTGCGTGTGGATGGTGGCTGCTAATGTTGCGGTGTTCGACGTGAGCTGCATAGAAGATGTACATGCGTCTCGGTTGTAGCTGCCCCTTGTTCCTGGTAGCTCTATATCTATAAATTCTGTTTATGTACATTTCAAACAGACGATGTATTATCTCATTTCAGCTTTGTAAATTCTATTCTTAGACACTCATGATTTGTACTACCAGTCCTTAGGAAGTGTATAAAAGTCAGATAATTTATTTACTTTACTGTCTTGTTAATATTATTGAAATTTGATAATTGTTAGTTGGCTTACCTAGCAGGTTGGGTTAGGTTCCATCACGACTAGTAGATTTGGGTTCGTGACACTTAACCACAAAGTACCAAACCCTAAATTTCTCTAAAATATAGACATTCACCTTAAATACAATTCTATTTGTAACACTCCCCCTCGAATGTCTATTCAACAGATAATGTGTCTCGTTAAAACCTTAACTAAAATAAAACCTAGTGGAAAAAAATTCCAATAAAGAAAAAAGAGTACACATATCTAACAATTGCCTTTTGTTTGCCTTATTAAAAACCTTGCAAGGAAAACTCAGTGGGACAAAACCTTGTGAGGAAAAATAGTGCAACGCGTATTAACCCCCCCTGATGAGAGGATCAATTCACATCTTTGAGCCTTCGCATTTCAATCTTGTATACCATCTCCAAAAGATCATTGGTAGGGATTTAATAAACAAATCAGTCATATTAACTTGAATGGGTATTTTGCACTTTGAAATCACCATTCTTGATAGATATGTAATGTTTTCATATAATGTTGTAGAACATCCATTTCAATATCTCCATATATGTAAATTTTTTTGATATCACATTATCATGCTTATAGCTATAGCAAGATACATATGTGCACAAATTACACTTATGATATGGTACTTCAGGACCAAGAATTATATATGCTTTAGGCGATTTAAATCTTTCAGGGATTGTCATATAAGTTAATTCATATAAGCCATATAAGTAAATTTTAGATGCATATCAAGTTTTCATGTCCTGCTAGACATATAAGATGGATAAAAGTGATTGCACACACCAATGACTTTATACTTTCAAGTGTTTGATCTGCAGGTCAAAAACTACATGTCTTTCATATGAAACCAATTCTACTTCAATTATTTCTCCATACTTGAGATCCTCATATATATTCAACATTATCATAGATGTAGTCGACGAACATTTTATATAAGTTCCAACCTCATTTTTTTCATAAAGACATAACATAGAGATCTCTTCATTCATACTTTCAGGTACCTGAACCTCTTCTGAGATTTTAGGAAATGTTATGTCATGTGATCTTCTAGATCACTTGCCTCCTTCTTATGATCATTTTGATCATTTGCTCATCTTCTTTATCAAGAATTTTATTTGAAAACAATTTGTCTATACGCTTTAAGCGTACCATAGACTTTGTCCTTCTAATACTTATTCTAATGGGAGCATTTGTAGTGAGAACATAGTTACTTTCTTTGGGTCAGAGAATGCGTCTGGCATGCTTTGCAACATATTGCAGACCAATTAATTTTTTTTGAACTTTAAGTTCAAATTATCTTATTCGAGTATCTAGATGTACAAATGATAATTCATTCCATGTAATTTTTTCTCAAATCTTTATCATCTCTCCCCCTCATGTTAGAAAAACTAACTTGGTTCCTCAAGCTTGGGAACCCATCTTTGTGTGTTGTGGTGTTAACCAAAATATACACCGCACATCAATAATAATAAGATGGAATTATTTAGTTCATGACCCTGAAGCATTTGTGAGTAGAGAATATAATATACTTTCGTATATAATGTATATCAAACTCATACTGATAACTTTGTTCTCGTGAGCAGTAATTTAGCTATTAAGTGGAGGCACTCAATAAATTATTTTACTAAATTAACTGCGATATAAACCTACTTATCAAGATGAACTATCTTGAATATAAAATCTGGAATATGCTCTAATTAAATTTTTGAGCAAGTTATCTATCAAACACCATATTATGGGTTAATAATAATCACACATGTAACCATCTCATATATGCATCTTATGTGGTATACATGGCAGGTAAATGGGCTCATATTCACCTTTGATATTTCCAGCATTCATGGGATTCAATCTCAATTTTAGTTGGTATAATAATCACAAGAACAAGCAACACATGAAAATTCATGAAGAATCTTCTTCAACACTTATTCATGAGAATTCTCAATATTTATTTTGCACATCATGTTTATATCAAGATTGCTCAATAGGCCATGATTGATAAAATTGTCTGTATCAGTAAACTTCAGGTTTGCATTATGACATTTGCAATTATTAATTAAATTCCCAGTTTACTATGACATGGGTATTATATATCAATAAACATCTAGTTTACTGTGTCATGTAATTTCACCATACTTTATTTATGTAGTACAAATCAGATAATAAAGCGGGTAATTTTTTATATACGTACCCCTGCTAAAGTTGTAGTAATATAAAGATATTAAACCTTCTCATTATTTGTAGTCTCAATATAACCATCCGCTTTTGTGAATATTTTATAAACTCAATAAATTTCTTTGAGACTTACTACAACACAATGCCTTATTGATAATCAATTTTATTCCTCAGAAATAGTAATAATTGGCTCTTCTAGAGCTCTGAGTTAATTTTGTACTACCATATATTCATTAACATCTATATGGTGAATATCTTTTAAAGAGAAAGTTATACCATTATGGTCATGGTCAAAATTATATGCAAGATTTATTTCTAACAATATTGTTGTCCTTTAATAATCACATTGCCGAAATATTTTGGTGCATAATAGGTACGTGACCAATGACTATTCATGTCATGATAATGATATTATTTTCTTATTTCATTTCAAACCTTCTTCTAGAGGTGAGTGTGGTATATTCACTACCACTATCACGTTCATATTCCTCCAGGAATAAATAATCATAAATCACATGTTATAACATTTACATCATGAATGGACCATAATCATCTATATGTGATTTATAAAATCTCATGTCAAATCGATGACAAACATTACTTTCATCGAGTGAAGGATTATTTTGAGAATCCTTATTATTCTCATTAATATAATGATAACGATTATAATTTCATCTATCGCCACATCCACATCCATTGTGTAATGACCCGGCCGGTCGTTCCAAGAGTAATAGCCCAGTTTCCCCATTTATGCTTCATTATATGTGGTTCAGATTCATTATGTTGTGTTGATTGGTTGGCTCGAGTCCGGAGCGATTTTTGGAGAGAAATGAGACACTTAGTCTCTTAACTTGGTTCAATAGTTGGAAAAATCAACCGGAAGTTGACTTATTGGTAAACGACCTCTAAATATAGATATTATGGTTAAGATAGCTTTTTTAGGTGATTTCAGACTTAGGAGTGTGTTCGGAATGTGGTTTTGTTGTCCGGTGTAGAATTAGGATTGAATTGGCGAAAGGTTATTTTTGGCGATTTACGGTTGGCAGTGGAAAATAGGCTATCAGGTTCGGAATGGAATTCTGGAAGTTGGAGCAGGTTCGTAATGTAATTTTGGACGTGTGTGTAAATTTTCAGGTCATTCGGATGTGTTTTTGGTTGGTTTCGGAATCGTTGGTGATTTTCAGAGGATTTAGGATTCTTAGGCTTGAATCATGAGTCGAATTTGTGTTTGGTGTTATTTTGTGTGTCCAAAGGGTTAGAATAAGTTTGGGTGATGATTTATGACGTGTTGGTATATTTGGTTGGGGTCTCGAGGGGCTCGGGGTTGAGATTGGATGGTTAACGGAGGTTTGGACTTGGAAAATTGCAGCAAAACTGCTGTTGGTGCACCACTGTTGGTGTGGTCGCACCTGCAGAAGGAAGACCACAGGCGCGAAGTCTGCAGGTGCGAAGACCTTGCGCATATGCGGAAGAGGGAGACCTGACCTAGGAGCGCAGGTGCGGACGCCTGGTCGCACCTGCGAGCCCGCAGGTGCGAGAAGAGGTCCGCAGGTGCGGAAGTCGGGACTTAAGTCAGATGCGTAGGTGCGCACCTGGGACCACAAGTGCGGGTCCGCAGGTGCGCTAATGGGGCCACATGTGCGGGAATCGCGGGGCAAATCATATATATAGGTCCCTTAGCGAATTGTTGGCACTTTCATCACTTTTACATGCGGGCTGAGGCATTTTGGGACAAATTGAAGAGGGAATTCGAGGGTCTTCTATGGAGGTAAGTTTCATGGACTGAAAACTCGATTCTATGTTGATATTTGACGGATTAGACTTGGAATTAGTGGAATTTAATGGCATAAATTGGGGTTTAGGGCTTCGGAAGTTGAGACTTATAATTAAGGAATTTAGGGGTCAATTGTGGTCAGATTTTGATGCATTTTATATTTATAGACTCAGGAGAGGATAAGGATTCTTGTGGTGCGATTTTTATAGAATTCCGAGATGTAGGCCCGAGGGCCGGGTTTGGCAAATTTTGAGAATTTTGCCTAATTTTGATAGTTTTCGAGTGGGACTTGTTCCTTTAGCGTATATTGATGATATTAATCTGGTTTTGGATAGATTCGGAGCGGCCGGGAGCTGATTCGAGAGGAAAGAGCATCGCGAATTAGTATTTGGGTCGGTTTGAGGTAAGTAATGACTGTAAATTTTGTCCTGAGGGTAAGAAACCCCGGACTTCATATTTTCTCACTATTTTGGAGTGACGCACATGCCGAATGACGAATGTGTGGCGTGCACTTATTTTGGATTTAGACTTGGTCCTTCCCGTGGCAACCATTGAGTTGCGCATTTTCTTAACTTTTAAATCATATGTTAAATCGTGCTTTAAGACTATTGTTATATTTGGGCTGTAAGCCATGTTTGAGGCCTTGTGCCGACTTGTTCGTACCCCTTGGGGGCTTTTACTGCTATTTCCTCATTGTGTTGACTTATGATTTACATTCAGTCCTATAATGTTTAACCGATTTCGAAATTTAGCCTTGTTTACACTATTTTGAGGTATAAAATGATGGTTTGGGTCAATTACCCCGTTTTAGTGATAGCCCGAGTGGCTATTTGAGAGTTTCTGACTGAGTGAGGCCGAGGGCCTGATTGTGAGGATATGATATGCCACGAGGTAACTTGATATTAGCGCTTGGGCTGAAGGATCCCCTCCGGAGTCTGTACACACCCCCAGTGAGCGCAGGTATCTACTGAGTGCGAGTGCCGAGTTCTGAGTGAGGAGTGATTGGGAGGTATGAGTGACTGTGAGATTGCCCGAGGGGCTGATTATGAGTGACTGTGAGGTATGCCCAAGGGGCTGATTCTGAGTGATGTTACGCCCGAAGGGAAGTTTCTGATACATGTTTTGCCCGAGGGGATACTTATGATTTTACCACTTTCACTCTGAATTTATGAAATATGTTTTGCCCGAGGGGATTTTTATGATTTTTATAATATTTACACTAAGCTTCTTGAAAGTTATGTTGAAACTATTGGCAAGTATATTTCCAAATAATTTTAACTGAGATCGGCTTTTAAGTGTGATGATTTAACGTATACACTGTTGGAAAGAAAAACTGTGCTTATTGTGAAATGATGATTTGACTTTATGTGTTTCTTACTACTCAGACCTAATTTATTTTCATTACTACTGAGTTGGCGTACTCACATTACTACCTGCACCTTGTTTGCAGATCCAGGTGCTAGGGCAGAGTGAGCTATGTATCTGTACCAGAGACTTCTCAGAGATTTTGCGAGGTAGATGCATGCGTCTGCAGCCCTGCTCTCTCTCTTCTGCTTACTATTATAGAGTTTATTTTCGAGAGTTGTATATTTTCTGTAGATGCTCATGACCAGTGACTCCGGGATCTCGGGATTGTATGTAATATTCTGTGTAACTTTATCTGTTTTAAAAATGTTTAAAAGGAACTTTTGTGGGTTATCAGTTTACTAATGATATAAATGGAAGATTATTTACGATTTGAGTGCAGATTTGGCTAGCCTAGTTCCACGATAGGCGCCATCACGAGTGGTTTAGATTTGGGGTCGTGACAAGTTGGTATCAGAGTGCTACGTTACATAGGACTCACCGGTCATGAGAAAGTTTAGTAGATTCTTGTGGATCGGTACGGAGACGTCTGTATTTATCTTCGAGAGGCTGCAGAACCCTTAGGAAAATCTCACATTCTTGAATTCTTGTCGTGCAAATCCATTTTATTCAACCAAAAGCGTAACTCTTGAATTCCTTCCATGTATTCAAACGCGCACGTGAGTGCTTGGTATTAGTTGTTCATCAACGGCTTGTGAATTCCATGGATGAGATGTGATTTATCATATTGATAATGAGACAGACTGGAGGACTTGAGGACGGATTCATTATGTGGCTTGAGTGCTAAGATTTCGATTGTGTGAGTCGTGCATTTGGGGACATATATATCTGTTGGTGTCCTTATTGACGGGACTTTGTGACTGGATGTCTATGTGGTGAGTGTGATTTAAGGATGATTTGTGCTCATATTGTTTGATTGTGACAAAAAGGGGATGGGTTGGATATGTAGCAAGAACTATTGAGTGTTTTACTTCTGTATGGAGTTGGCACATGACCTCGAGTCGTGAGTATATGGGAAGACCTCTTATGTTGTCCAGTTGTGGAGTGATACGGATCCTTCTGTTGTGTTATGAGTTCCTGGTGATGTCTGTTGGGCTGGCCAATGCTCAAGTAGCACCCATGTATTTGATTAATGGTGTATTCCAGCCATATTAGCACTCCTTTTTTATTGTATTCATTGATGGCACCTTGGCGTATACGCGTAGCCAGGGGGAGCATACTCAGTATTTGAGGACGGTATCATAGAGATTGATGGAGGAGAAGCTTTATGCAAAGTTCTCGAAGTGTGAATTTTTGGGCTAAGTTCAGTAGCATTTTTGGGACACGTGGTGTCCAGTTAGGGTATCCATGTGGTCAGACGAGTGTGGATAGAGCTTCCAGAAGCTCAAGGTTTCCTTGACCACAACTCTAGTATTATTACTGCCATCAAATTCAGGTTCTTATACCACTTATTGTGATATCTCGAGGGTAGGCATTGGTTTGTTCTAATGTAGGAGGGTAAAGCGATTGCGTAATAGCTATTAAATTCGGAAGTGTGTAGAGAGATATCAGTTTGAGGGTAAGCAGGCAGGGCTATTTCCCGCGGGGTGTCCTGAGGTTGTGTGATCCTTATGTTGTTTTGTAGCAAGTTATATTTTACCAGTAATTGATATATGTTGCAATTTGAGTCTAGATCACTAGTGGGAGTTGGCACGGTTGTTGCAATGGTGAATGCGAGGTTGGAGATGATTGGGGATGTTAAATAGTTTGAGTTATATATGAGATTATGAAGGAATTAGTTGAATCTCACAGTGGTATGATGGTGGGGTTAGCGTATGGTCATTATGAGTTACTGTCTCTTTTGATCTATGTCTTTGAGCCAAGTGGGGGAGTCTGCTAATGATAAATTGGTTGCATAATTATGTGATGTTTTGGGTTCGGTTTGAGGTATACTGGTGAGTCAGTTATGACCTGCAGGGTTGAGATTGAGAATGACTTGAATAAAGGAAATTTTGGATAGGGGTTGTGTTATGCTTTATGGGTGCATAAGAATCATAGAATGCCTTGAGTTGTAATTGTAAGAGGTGTAGTGGGTGCAGTGTATGGAGTTTCTTATTGCTTCCAGTGTGTGTATTACTTCCTAGTATGTTGCTGTGAAAACGGGGTCAGGTCGTTCTATCTGCTTGATCGGTGTAATTGAGATTTGTGTAGAGTGGATGACTCTCGAGAGTGGATCTGACGGATTCAAGATTAAATATAGCAATTAGGAATCTTCAAGGTGTGTTTTGGGCTAGAACTGAGATATACGTTGGAGGGTGCCAAGACGTGTGGCATTTCTACATTATCATGGATTCTACATATCAGTATTAGGAAAGTGAAGGTAATGACTTTAGATTCGCAGGAAGTTCTTCAGGGTAAGTATTTTGAATGTGGTACTTTTGGCGATATTTGAGAGAATATTCAGCGGCTTACGAGCCTTAGATGATATGGTGTTATGCTTGCGTCTCGTGTGGTGAGTTTGGGTTGTGAATTGCGGTAATATGGCAAGGAGAAGTACCAATTCGCAGGTAATTCAGAAGGAACTGGATAAATAGGACAACTTGGTAGTAGGTCGGATCAGCATAGTAAGGGATAGAATGAGTTCTTTGGGTGTTCATGAGGTAATGAGTTTTTACAGGTGTTTCGTAGAAATGCTCTTAGGTTTTGGTGACCTGCGTAGCTTGGTTGAGTTAGAAGGATTCAATCCTGACGGTTTGGTGTTGTACAAATGGGAAAGGGATAGTTCCTTATGGTTTCTACCACGGTTAGAGATGCATATTTTCTTCTGGCATGAGGTGCAGGTGATGTATAGTGATTTTGCGTCTAAATGGGACCAAATGGAAAGTTCTTGGCTAGTTGGGTGCGTAGTTTCTTGTGGCTCGGAAGGGATCATGAAGTTTTCGTATTCACCATAGGATGGCATGGCGTATGCAGTATTTTGTGTATAGTGGAGATTTGCATATGTGAGGTCACGGTTCAGTTATGGAAGGAAGCTCAACACTAGCAGTTCAGATTGTCACACCTCCTTTTTCACCCCGCAGCGTAATAAAGGGTAATAAGGGAGTTTTTTCAATTAAAGTGACATTATTCGGATTTTGGGATCTATTTTAGTTTTCAGAGTCGCCACCCGGATTTTTGACGATGCTCCGGGACACCGTTTTATTTTAAAATCCCAAACCGAGGAAATTTTGACTCTGTTTTAATTTGTCTGCACCGGAAATCCGAGTAAGGAATTCTGTTAACCCGGGAGAAGGTTTTAGGCATTCCCGAGGTCCGTGGTTCTAGCACGGTCACTTAACTATTAATATTTGGCCTAATTATATAATTATTTATATATTTTAAACCTATTGTGCTTTTTAGCCTTTTTCACTTTTAGCCGCTTTTGATATTTATGGATTTATCTTGAAACAAGTCACGATGGCATGCACTTGTTTGTTTTTGGACATATTATAACTGCGCAACATGAAATGCACCCGCAATTACAATATATAATTTTTATTATAATTTGAAGTTGAAGACTATGGTCATGATGGTTTTATAGTGCCTATTTGAGGCGATGTTTGATTATTCCTTATATTTTCTATTTGAAGGAGCATTTTAGTTTTTTAAGATCAATTAGGACAGTTATGGATTTATCTTGGACAAGTTACGATGGCGTATACTTGTTGTTTTTTAACACATGGCAATCACGTCACATGAAATGCACTCGTGGTTGCTATATGCGTTTTATTAGTTGTTTGGAGTGAGGGTCTGGGACATGAGTTGCCACTCCCGAGTGTAGTTTATGGTAATTTGATGGTAATTTGAGATAATTGTCGATTATTTTCCAAATTTCAACCTAAATATGTATTTGTCAACCTAAAGGATATGCAGAAGATTGTTTAAGCTAAATTCTAAAGGACACAAATCTTGGGCTATGGCCATATTTAGCCCAAGTTATCATTTAACTCTTTTGGCCAATCCGATGTGGCTAATTTATAGGGATGCCACTAGTTCAGGAAATCCAACTAAATCTTAATAATCTTTACTTTCCAGTTTGATGAACAAATAGGAAATATGGTAATAAAAAATACACGTTCATTCATACATACACTTATGAGCATAACACAACGGATTTTCTGGTTTTCCATTTTTGGCAGCCTAAACATAAATCTAAAATACTCATTAATTCTGAAATGGATTGGCAAGGCAAAATCATGCTACTTTCAGAACTTTTATGATGTCTAGCAAAAAAGATTGAACCACAGGCAGTCTTATTAATTTTTTGAGAAAGTGATTCTTATCAATTTAAAACAAACTGATCTCATGTTTCTAAAATCTTAAAATTCACATGTATGGATACATTGATTTTCACAGATTTATGAGACACAAGATAATCTACTGATTCTATTCATGTTGAAACTCTACTGAATTTGAAACAACCATTTTTCCTAAAATCCAAACGGGGTGTTTATACATATTTTACATACGTTCTTTTGTCTAATATCATTTGCAAAACAAGAAAAAAATTATAAACTCGAAATTTCAGGGACATGAATAAAACTGAAATTAAGCGTACAGTCTAGTCTTAAATTACATTACAATGAAAGCTAAATAAATACAGGGGGATTATAACTTGACTACCGCTATACACTTTCCAGAATGAAAGAAACTAAAAATAAGATTCTAACTAACTTTCTGACTCGAAACTCCCTTGAGGCCTTACGTTTGAGCCTTCTCTTTGTAATCTGTAGAACACTCCAATATAATTTAGTTGTTGTGCAACTACCAAAACCAAACTGACCATGAAGAGGTCAGTTTAATCCTGATATTGCGTGTTTTAAACCATACTATCTGGCAGAATTGTTTATGCGCTTTCTCAGTGAATATGATCATAAAAGGATCAGCTCAACTCCGGAATGTCATTTTCATACTCTGGACCTTCAGTCCATATTAATTCCTTAACTTGGTTATTTAGGCATTTTAAGAGGATAAATCTGATCATAATAAAGGATTCGGATTCTTTCCTTTAAGGAGCCTTTGATTATCCACTTTATATCCGTAAAGGGTGATTTTCCGCACCCCAGGCTACTATTTATGCACTACCTAGGGGGTGAATTTGACTATTAAAGAGTCAGATTCATCTACCCAAGTTCTAATNACATAATTCTAAACTCTATAGGAACTTTGCTTATCTAGGCATTTTTTAGAGGATGAATCTGACCATCCAAGGGTTCAGATTCTCACTCTAATGCCCTTAACAACTACATACTTTATACCCCTTTTGAAGGGTAAACTTCAGCCAACATATTAACATTTGTGCACTCATTATGGGCTGAGTTTGATTATTAAGGAATCAAACTCATCTACCCTAGTGCGAATTACTCTAACATGCTAAACACATATGAAATTAACATCTAACTACCAAATACTAAATGTATTAACATAAACTTAGCACATAACCAAGCTGATTCCAGAAGTTGCACACATACATTAAGATAATAGTAACCTTGCTTCAGTTTATATCAAGAATGGAGGAGAAGAAGATTCAGATTCATACAATCTTGAATAAAAAAACAACATGAACTAATAATTTTAATACAAGTTCTGGATTCAATAACTCTATCTAAAGTTCATTGTTACATACCTTTAGAGAGAAAAATAGCAAAAAGACTTGACCAAATAAAGGTCAAGTATGGGCCACAAACAACAAGAAAAAAGAGGATTCAGCAGCAACAAAATAGAATACCACGGAAAAGACCAAGCAACCCAGCAAGAATTAACCCAGAAATCTTGAGTATGAATGCTTGAAGAAAACTTCCAGAAATCAGAAACCAAAGAGAGAAGATAGAAGATGAACTAGGCCATCTATTTGTGAGCTTGTTTTCAAAAGAAGTCAGATTTCTTTTTGCTTCTGTACTAATACTTTTTTTTAAAATTTTCATTTTCGAATGGACAATACTCTGATTTTTCTGTGCTTTTAAAATGCTTTCAGCATCTCAGAGAGAGTAAAAAGTAAGGTCATGAATCTGTACAAAGAGGATTTATTTATAGGAGGCTTAAGGATGGGATATGCCTTTGCATATTCCTCATCCAAAAGGCTGAAATAATACATAAGGCAGCTGTCAACCTTATCTTTGGGATAGCTGCCCCTATTCTAGAACCTTCCTCTTTGGAAAAATACCCTTTTAACCTTAAAATCTGATTTCCTAAGTCTACATTGCCTAATATACCCCTTGGAGTCCCTGAATTTACCATTGAGTAATCAGGGTTACTCATTTGGATTATTATTTAACTCTAGTTAACTAACACTAGTTAGGTTCACTAGTTAACTAGGCCTGATAAGTATTATTAACTTGATGCTAGTTTACTTGGCTTAATTAAGACTAATCTTGATTATTTAAGCTTAGGTTAGTTGACTTGTGTTAATCAAGTTAACCTAGTTGATTATCTTAATTAGTACTTAGGACTTAAACTGATTATTTTATGATGGTAATAACCTAGGTTGATTCTATCAAACAAGTATCCTTTGAAAACATTTCCATTAGTTAAGTTGAATCTTGAAGTCAGGATTAAACCAAATTAACCCATGACCAAACACCGGTATAGGGTTAACCAACCTCTTAATTACGTAAGTAGTTAAACAACTAACTCAATTTCAAGAATAATCAATTATCCATGAGACAATTAATCACGAGGAAAACATACTTAACGAAACAACCATGAATTAGTAAGACCATATACTCCTAATTTTAATACTGACAATCAAATAAGAACAAGTATCCCATATTGGCAGCATGCATCAAAGAAGACAGTTATCTAAATGACAAACCTAGATTTTCATATAACGAACCTTAATTGCTAATCATCAATCAAAACGGCTTGTCACATCATTTAACAGCAAATAATCATGAAGTAATGAAGAGGAATAGAATCTACACATAATGGTATCAGACAATTAAAGGCAGATTATAGGAAAGAAAGAGGCAACATAGAACTATAATACATGGTTTCAAGTTTCATGGTTCTCTTAATCACATAATCAATCAGGGACTGGAGCACAATAGCTAAACAAATAGCAACAAGCAAAGATAAAGAAAAAGGAAAAGAAGCTAAATAAACTGAAACTATCTAAAAATAGTGATTAACATGAAATTTCAGTTTTAATAATATGTAAAACAGTAAGGAAGGAAGAAGAATACCCGTTTAAAGGTTTTGGCCGGAAAAATAGGAGGTCACTGGACCTTGGTCGGACTTCGGAGGGTTTGAAAATGACTCAAACCTACATAAATCAATAGCCCTCGATGAGAGCTATCGGTTCATGTAGGTGAGAGCCATTAGACATCTTTGAATTGGCCGGATATGGACCTTTAGGTTTTTCAGTATTCTAGATCTAAATTTCGAAGATTTTGGTTGGTTTTTTGGGGAAACTGATAGTGGGAGGGGGTTAAAGGTGAGGAGAGGGTTGTAGGGTGAAAGTTTGGGGTGGGTTTGGAGATGGTCCTCCGCCGAAAGGCGATTTCCGGTCGGCGAAATCCTAGGCGGCTAGGGTTTCGTTATACAGAAGAGAGAGACGGAGGGGATGGGGAGGCGGCTAGGGTTT
>ML343907.1:0-29689 GCA_005239505.1 Nicotiana paniculata | reverse complement strand
TGCATAATTGAAATATAAAGTAAGAAATACTAAATGTAGAAATCGATGTTCTTGCACTTCAATTGATTTTTCTCCTTCTATAATTTGATTCACGAAAATCCCCTTGTAATTGTGTTTTAGGAGTCTATTTATATGTTTAGGGCGAACCCTAACCATGTAGGAGACTTCTATTTCACTTGGGAAACACTTAAACCCGTCAAAACACGATTTCTGGCCGAACTGGGGACCTGGCGTTTGGACCCAAAGGCCTGGCTAACGCCACGCAAGGGCTGGCGTTTCAGCCCTAATGCCTGGCTAACGCCAGGTAGGGCTGGTTGTTTGGATCTGTCGCCCGGCTATCGCCCGGGTGTCTCCTTTCGCGTATTTTTTGACGTATTTGCATCCTTTTAGCCCCGTTTCCATCTCCACTTCACCTACACATGAAATAAACTCCATTAAGCACATAACAAGTGTAATTTTATCATTAATCCGCATAAAATATAAGGTATATCACATATTAAAATATGCAATTTAGTCTCGCATCAATAGGCAATTGAGAGAGAATAGGGCGATAGCGACAGACACAGGAACTGAAATAGATTAAAAGATTACTTTTGTAGAGGAGAGGGGAAAGCTGCTTAGATGGGGTGATAGCCCGGTTTTTATTATTTATCCTTTCCCGCGCTTGTCTTGTATTGAGGTATACCGAAGAAATGAGTAAAAGTAGGTAACAGAAGGGGAGGGATTGATGTTTAGTGAGGACAAGCAGCTTTCATTTTACTCAATATAATGGTAGGGATTTAAAGAGTAGGCGGTTCGTATCTTCCTATGACCCCCATAATAAGAAGTAGGAGGATAGGCAGAGTAAGAGCTCTTGAAGTCTACCCGAGCGCCCTTCTTGATTCATCCATTTAGGCCCGGATAGGAACACGTGGATCCATGGAACCTGGCTCGGGAACAACTTCTTACTAGTAGGAGCTAATCACAATAAGAGAGTCCAATCTCTGAAATAGATCTTAGTCTCTCCATAGTAGTCTACTAGTAGAAGGCTTAGGTTATGACTTGATCCAATAGAGTCAGAAAACCTTTCTATCTAAAAGAAATGGTGCTCGATGAAAGGATACAGATTCCACACTATGATGTGGGTTGGGGAGAGAGCTGCTCTACGAAGCTGGGTGTTCAGTGTTCTTGTGGAGGAACCATACTAGCAAGACAACTGAAAGGGCCTTAAAAAAGAGCGAGGGAGAGGGACAAGCAAGTGACAGATTGGAAAAAAAATAGGTAGGCCTTCTGAGCGGTCATTTAGGGGCCTCGTTAGCGACCTATCATTCTTCCCTAAGTTGTCCGAGTCCGATCGAAGAGAGCAAGAGATAGAGGAATCCTTGCTCATAGATGTGAATTTTTTTTTTCTTTTGGTAAATCCACTAGGCAGGAGCCTTGGGCTAGTTTTATTGATACTAAAAAGCAAAAAAGAACCACATAGGAAGAGAACAAATAAGGGGGACAATAGCACCAGTAATGTTGCCTCTATGCATTGGCTATATAATCACTCCTCTGCGCCTCACTATGCCCTTATGGCAACCTCATGTAGAGGAATCATGGTGTAGATGTTGGCAAAGTCTCACGATGGCATATAATCTCATAGCCATTTGGATATCTTTCCAAAGGCATAGGGCTAGAGCAACACAAACTGGGCTAAACCTTACCTTACGAATCCTATTGAGGCAAATAAGAAGCCTCACCTACTAGCATGCATGTAATAAGAAAGAACTAGCTAGTACTAAATATTCTATGATCAGAGTTTATAACATACTCTGTGATGATATTACATAAAACTATGCTAATGTGATGGTAGAATAAGAATATGTAGACATAACAGTGATGTCCTATGTCTTCAACTTGTAACCGCTTGTCTTCCTCCTCTACCCTCTTCAAAATGTCTTCAAGTCACATGCTATCTTCTTTGAACAGGTAGGACTTTGTTGACGTATTTGGTTAAACCTGTTTTGTTTGGCAACTCTCATTGGGAGTCGCCTTATATTTGCATCTTCATTCACCCTACCATCCCAACTTCTTTCCCTTGTTCGATTCTTCTTACTTTTTCCACTATGCATAGGTGATAAATCACCTTTTCTTGCTGCCTCTGCCCTGCACTGTTGCATCATTGCATCTTCCTCACCTTCTTCATAAAAATCTCTCCCCAATATCACTTGATTTGGCATATGTTGTAACAGATCTTGAGACACCAAGGCATTTCCATCTTCTTTATTAATCAATGCTGCCTTGTTTTGTGTTTTATTTCTGGTTCTATTCACACGTCCAGTGCTAGCTACCTGAGTTGTATTTAGAGATTTTAGAGGTTTGGAACTTACCAAAGCATCGAGCAACTTTCTGTCATCCAAAATGATATCTGTTGGCCTTATATCCCGCTGCTGCTGTACCAGTTCTCCTGAATTTTCTACATTAATTTTCTGATGTCTATGGTTTGCTACTGTTATTGCATATTGATCAGTCACACACATAGCAGCTGAATTGGTCATAAAAATCTGCTGATGCTCAGTCGACTTTGCTCCAGATTTGTTTTGTTGCTGCCTAGCCGACCTTGCTCCGGGATTGCTTGCATTCAACTGCTGCTCAATTGTTGCATTCAACTGTTGTTGTTGTTGTCCAGTGTTACTTATTACTGGAATACTAGGAGTTGTACTGCTCGACAAGATCTGGTGCTTCCCATACTTATTTGCTACTAGAAATTCTTGCGAAGTTGTTCCAGTTGCCTTATATTGCTGCCTAGTCTTAAGAATAAAATCAGGAGCTTTTGCATTAAGCTTGGTTCCTGATCCTACCTTAGAAGAACTTCCAATTTTTGGCAAGGATGGTGAAACTACTGATAAGATCTCCTCATCACCACTACACCTCTCACCGTTATCATTAGAATCCTACGTAAAATCAACTCCCCAGTCTTCTTCATCATCATACTCTGGTTGGTCAGCCCATAACTTAGACTTGATTATCATTGCCTTCACATTTGCTTTAATAACCTCGTTATTGTTTCCTGTGGACACCACCAACTGTCCTTGATCACCACCATGTTCGCCACAAGACTCCAACGATTGTGATGGTACTTCAAAGACGGAAGTGTTCAAAGTAACCAATGGTTGTTTGACCATATTAGTATGTAACATCACCGCGTTCTGGGTATCTTTGATTATTTTTTCCACATGTGGACTGGAAAAATTTAAGGTCGGAGCATTGGAGAAATTTGCATGATTACTCATTAGTTCCTCCACCAAGTTCACCTTTGAAGCTGTGTTTGATAATGCCCCAGCCATTTTCTCGCCAACAGGAACAAGAGCAAGATCTTTTAAACCTACATTCTTTCTGAACTGTTGTTGCTTTCCACTGCCTGGAGAGTTAGACAAACTAGTTGTTGATGTTAAATCTTGACCCACCTACTATATGTTCTTCTTACCATCCCTCACCACAGATTCATTCATCAACACATCAAAAGAATTAGAACACCTGAGGTTATTCACGTCTATATCCTGATTTGTGCGACCTCGAATATTCTTTTTGTTAGGTGACCTGCTTGATCGATTTACCACTGTAAAGTCTCCACCATTAGATTGTTGTACACCTTGAGGGTCTGAATTTAATGCATCGGTTGCTTGAGTATGATCAGCAACAGAATGCACTGGAGTCTTGAGTATTTGTGCAGGAGCTTCAACTATCCCAACCTGGTGATTATTTATCTGCTCCTTTCTAACATTACTGTGCCTAACAACTTGTTCCATACATGTAGCAGCTACACTACCCAAATCATCAACACCTTCAAATTCTTTTTTCTCATCTGATACTGCAGTATCATGTGCAGCAGTATTTACCCTAGATTTTGGTCGGCTATCAGTGGTATTCGGTGCAACATTAACCTCCAATTGTGAACCTTTAGTCTCCCCAGCTAAACCTCGATCAACCATATAATTTTTTGCATCCTTTAAGTCTTGAGCAACTCTATCAAAAGCTTCAGCAACTGGAAAAATTGCACTAGAAGCTGGATTTTCTCCTGAATCACCAGAACCAGCCTTATCAGTTACAATAACAGTAGCTGATTGTGGACCATCAACTGGAATATCGGCATGACTTGATGCATTAGTTTTTTCCTGTGATTTAGAATTTAAAAAATTCCTAGCGTCCCCTTGTAATTTTTCAACTTTTCTCTTCTCCTCAACCAACACCAAAACATCAGTAGGTAGAACACGATCATTATTAGCAGTTCTCTGAATCCTATTACCTTCCTGTTGCAATACCTACCGCTTGACTATATTATTTGTTGTTGCATCTACCAATTGTCCAGCCCTTTTTGTATTGAGATACTCCCTAGCATCACCTTGTAATTTTTCAAGACTGCCCAACCCTTCAACTTCAACCACTGGATCAACTTCATCACTCATTTTCTCAAACCTCCAACGACATGATCTTTCATCATGCCCTTGATGTTTACAACATGTACAATATTTTGGAATATTATCATACACAATATCCTGATAATGTTCCACTCTTTTCCCAGAGAGAGAAAGAAGAGAGAAGGGAGAGCTCTTGGGGTTTTTTTGTTGCCTAGGGTTTTGGATTTAGGGTTTTCATAGATGTGAATTGAAAAAGCAAGCCTCAATTCTTTTTAATTAGGCTCTATAGTCTGGTCCCGGTCCCTAGTAAGGTATGATTGTTATCCGTAAGTCTTGTTTTGACCGCGGGAAGGTGAACTTTGCAAAAGTGCTTATTTGGTTGGGAAGAATATGACTTCTGAATCCAAGCCGTTTGGAACCTGGTTGTTTAAAGCTACCCTTTTTTGAAGAAAGAGAACATGGGCCTAGGTCTTGGTGTATGTTGACAGGATTCTCAATATGCTATCTAAACTAGGAAAGTCAGTAAGGAAAGATGGGACAAAGAAAGCTCTACTTCTGGTAGTTGGGTGCATCAACCTCGCCAGCCCTCTACCATCTATCCCATTTCATTCCATTGTCTCGTATTGTACTGTACCGTATCAGACCAGATAGATCTATTGAGTGAGAGAGAGGGAGAAAACTCTAATTAGATATTCTTTTTATATTAATAGGGATCCCCATTCATTCCTATATTCCCGTCACTACAGACTGATTGTCCCTACCTAACTACATGGTAGTGGTCTAGGGAGCGCAATTGCTAGAGCACGGGAGAACTAAGAGCAATGATTTCAGTAAGAGCAGTCAGACGGACTACTATAGTGAGTCTAGTGACTACTAGAGTAGAGTTAAGTCAAAAGGTATGGTATAGCAGCCTTTCTGAGCGAGCCTCTAGGATCTCCTGCTAACCTCAATTTGCTGCTGCCAATCCTTAGAAAACTTGTAAGCAGACGTGCTCCTTCCCGCGTAGCCGGCCACAACCGTGTGGGGAGCCAAATCTTGCTAGCCTATCGCTAACTCGAACAAACAGATGCAGAGCTTTTTTGCAAGTTTTAGCAGAATTGTACTATGTCCAACAGCTAGACCCGGCTGGCACTTACAAAGTGCCCCACGGAGCAGTACTCCTCTAATAACGCATTGATCCTTTCGTCCATCTGCCCTAACTGAAATGGGGATGAAGACTCGTGGAGAAGTTCAGCTTTGATTTGACCCCAAGAGTTTGAATACTTCTGTCTAGAATCTTCTTGTGAACCTGAAACATTAAGTCGTTCAGTCATGTTGCTTCACGAGTCTACAAGCCTCATGTTGAGGAAGAAAGATGAGTTCCAATTTTGCATAGAAGCGAAAGGAAGCATTTCATGAAATCAAGGATGAGCCCTATTTTCCTTTGGCCCACTGGGAAGTGCCAAAGAAGGATAGAGAAGGAAACAGTGGTGAAGCTTGATGCTCAAAGTCATTTTAGATACGGCAAGACAGCTCAGGAGGAGTAGAAAGTTTCCATAAACTAGGAGGGTTTCATAGGAAGCCAAAAAAACGTGAGCCTTTTTACATAATTCTTAAAGGGGGAGAGATTCTGATAATCATTCTTATTCCTTCTCTCCGAGTTGAGTACATTTGTTGGCTTCGGTGCCAGTTACATAATCAAACATCAGGCAGTCACTTCACTAACAACTAGAATGATAGCAGAATGGCTTAATGAAACTGCCAAGACTAGAGGGATTGGAATGATTGCAATACCCTAACTTCCAAGACTTTACGGTTAACTTACCACAATAGGACGAGAGGGAGATGCCTCAGGGACAACCCGCCCATACATCCAGTGGGGAGGATGGCACTACTGGCAAAAACCGTGGTTGTTTCAGTACTTCTGTCAGCCTTGCACCTCTATTGAGTAATGCCTGAGTCGCAGCATCAAGGTCTGAGCCAAATTGAGCAAGGACGGCCACTTTGCGATATTGTGCCAATTCCACTTTTGAACTACCACAGACTTGTTTCATAGTTTTCAACTGAGCGGTAGACCCAACACGACTGACAGATAAGCCGACATTAATCGCAGGTCTAATTTCGCGATAAAAGAGGTGTATGATCCGCTGAATCTATTGATGACTTCACCATGATCTATTAGGTGAAAGGGTTCTGCAAAGTTTATTTTTTCATACAAGCAGCGTGGTTATAGTACTCATATTTCCAGCCATGCAATTCGTACTGCATTGGCATAATTGTTATACACTCGATAAAAAGAGGCTAAATAAGCCTTCATGCTCTCCAAAAAAAACAAAAAACAAAAATTTTCTACCAGTGTATATCAAGAAGCCATGGCCCTTCCTGCTCAAATTCTCGACATTCCCCAGCGACTTACTAAAATTAATGTTGAAATAAAAAATGTATAAAATTTTCTTTGAAAGACTCGAATAATGTTAAATGGTTTCTCAAGGAATCGTTGCTCCGTGAACCCGACTGCTATTGAAGCCCGAATAGAAGCAAGCCGTCAAAGAATTCGGGAAGTAGAAGAAAGACTCCAGGGATTACGCCACGAGCAGTAGGTACTGATAGTGGAGGCAATCTTCCTTGGTGCCCGAGATCGACTCTTTTAGTTTTAGAAGGTTTCAATAAGTGTCTTGAGACATTTTTTTTCATGTCTGGTGTTCTTTATTTTAATGTAGATCTACTTCGGTGCCTACTGGAGATAGACTCCTATCTATGCTAATTATCTTTGTTTGGTTTTATTTGTGATGTTTGCATGTATAGTATGGTAAAACCTAAAGTTTAAAATGTTTACCACTTAATGTTATGCGAATAGAATAGTTAAAAAAGGCTTATTCCCTAAATGACAAGCTCTCGCCTAAGAGAAGAGTTTAATAAAGCGGAGAGGGATTTTCCGACAACAAAAAATATTTTCTCCCCAACCGAGGTGATAGACCACCTTATGGCCGATGTGATTACCAGCCAAAGGGCAAAAAGACGAGGTTGAAATGCCGCTGACAAAGATGAGCTCTACCAGTCTCTCCTTTTTTTTATTCCATCAAAGGCAAGTTCTAATTTCTCCTTGGAAATTTCATCCATAAGCCTTTTATAAGGCAGGCTCCGGTGGGTCCCTTCAAAAAAATGGATGAGATTGGGTCCCAGCGGATCTAAAAAATCTTACTTTTTTGAACATGAAGAAAGAAAGAAGCCATTGCAATTTCCGGAAAGACTAGACATACTAAGATCCTTAGATGATCCTTTATATACAGTATGTCATGTCTTGAAGAACGTCTTCCCGCGGGTCTATCACCCTAATTGGTTTAGTTAGGAAATTTTTTATATGAGTATGCCCCTATCCCGTAAGCCTTCCATCGTTGAAACCCCTTCAATTCGGCCCAAGCTTTCTTTCAATTACGTCTGCTTCCGATTCTGTTATTCCATTAGCCTTAGTTAGTCGTTTAGTCAAAGTCGTACGTATGCCCCTTTCGAATTGTTTTATCATTCAAAGTAGGAGCTGGGGTGCAGGCAGAGAACTATTGGTATAGCGAGTTCATGTGCTTGCAGTTGAGTTAGTACCATCCCCCTAACCATTAGTATCATACTCTGTGAAGTGTCTCTTACGCTATCCATAAGGTTGACCTAGCCCTCTCTTCTCACTCTTTGTCCACGTGAAGATTCCATTCCTTTCCTAGCCTANCTCGATCTTTAATTGAAGTATAGCATTATGAAAACTCTTTCAGAAATTCAATAAGTTTCTCAAGGATTTTGAGAAAACCCGACATAAGACTCGACTTTGATATAGAATTCAATGGGAAGACCTCCTAGTTGGACCCAGACTGCGATGGTAGTGAATGTGGCCTCTTTCTTGTTCCACTAGCTAGGAGATAATTTGAAAATTTCCCCTTCGTTATTACTTATTTCTTTATGTCAAAGACCAGAAGCTGGAAACATCATTTTTTTCATTCTTATCTTATGAGGTCGTGTACAACAACCTTAACCGCACAAGCCTGGGTTGGGCCTACATCTATCCTCAACCCTTCCAATCCTTAGTTCATGGTGGCAACTTCACCCCATGCATCATTTGGTTGTGAGCCCCGCCTAGAGGCAGATGCTAAGGGAAGAGCGTAGCGTTAAATCTGCCTCGCCTTTTTGAGGTTTTCCATCCTTCTGTTGAGCACCAATTGGAAATCCAATCTGACTTGTAAAATGGAAGTGAGCACAGGTGAGAGGACCCCACTTTCTCGCATTCCTCTCCCCACGAGCAGAACACTAAAGATGCATAACACGTGGGCCTTGTCTAATGAACGACGACTTTCGATTCTTCACTTCAAGGAGTAAAGTCGCTGCCCAATCCTACCTACCAAAGATGAAATAAAGAGTCCATATATCCTTGTGGTTAGTGGAGAACATCCATCGGATCGTATTTGTCGTAAAATTGAGATTATTTCGTTTCCTTCCTTATCATAGAGAGGCCCGCGGGGCCATCAGAGTGTTTTCGTCATTGATGTTCTTTCCGATCTCTCAACATTTCACCGCTCCACCAGAAATTCCCTCTGCCCCTACCGTAGTCCATCTTGGTAGTTTCCACCGTCTGTCTAGGGTTGAGCCCTGGGATTTGATGGTGGACTTTAAAAGCCACCTACAGATGCTTTACGCCCAATCATCATAAGTACCTCCATATTCCGCTGAGTAGAATTCGACAATGGGTTTGAGTAGGTGATTGTAAAACTACCTTTTATTGATCTTGATTCGAGTATAAATTCCGGAACTATGGACCTAGCTGAACCGGAGAGCCCCGAAGTCCCACGGGTATCATAGAATTACCTCTATCCCGGTGAACAATGTTCCACTGATTAGGCGGGGACAGGATTCGAACCTGTAATCTTCAGGTCATGAGCCTGATGAGTTGACCAATTCCTCTACCCCGCTTCTTCCCCTTCTATTTTGAATTCCGAAAACCAAGGTGCCTAGAATCCCAAGTTGCCTCCCCTCTTCTCTGAGGCCGACCGCATCCACTTTTGGAGCCCCTCTCCTCTGAGGCCGATTGCATCCGCTTTTGGAGCCCCTCGCCTTTGAGTATGGAAGAAGCCCAGACATAGACCAAATTAGGGGCCTAAACTCTTGATTAGATTGCCTATGGAAAGGAGCTTACTCCAAGATTTGACTCCGCCTGTGTAGGAGTTCGGGAAGGCCAGAGTCAACTATTGCCCTACTTTTCTTATTTCTTAGAAGAATGGCCCTGGTATACTCGTAAAAAGGGGATTCTTGCTCTACTGAATTGAAAGAATGACTCTCGCGTTTGGAACAGATAAGTTCGATACAGATAACAAAGAATAGAAACCAGGGAGTATAAGTCCGCCTCCCAAGACTACTCAATCCCTACACTATGTCCTGCTGCTGACCTTAGCGAGACAATGGGAGTGCATCTCATTTGAATTGAAAGTCTTTACCTCTCTTGTTGGACAGGACTAAAAAGTCTTTTTCAAAAGAAAAGTCTTCCGACTGAACAAAGGGAGCAGGTTGGAAACTAAAAGAATTCGATACAGCGAGGGGAAATGAAGGTTCCCCAATTTGATAATACTTTTTTATCATGTTGACATGACAGCGGAAAGAGGCTTGCACAGTATGTCTTTGATGATCGAAAAAAGGAGAAAAATAAAACTTTAAGGGCCACTAAAAAGAAAAAAACGGATATCATGCTCGGTGGCTAAAGGGAAAGAAATTGGAAAGGTGCTCAAGATTGATTATACTACCTCTGATGCTGAGGGCGATCGTTCTATTTTATTGTGTGCAGAAGTTGATCTTACTAAGCCTCTTTTATTTTATCTAAGTTTAAATCGCAGTATGTGGAAAATTGAGTATGAGAGCCTTCATATGATCTTTTTGCCCATCTTTTTACTGTTGTCAATGAATCTCTTCCATGTTCTATTCTACTCTATGTTAGAACATTTCTGTGAATGTTATTCTGATCTAAGTGGTCTTATTCTTTGTCCCGTTCTAGGAAGCATTACTCCTCTTTTCATTCCAAATTCAAGAATATGACTGATACGATTAATTGGTCTGCGTACATCGTAAGCTGCTATAGCTCTTGCCAACTACCCAGGAAATGAAAAAGAAAATTTATCCTCAACCCTTCCAATCCTTAATTCATGGTGGCAACTTCACCCCGTGCATCCTTTGGTTGTGAGCCCTGCCTAGAGGGAGGCGCTAAGGTAAAGGTGTAGTGTTAAATCTGCCTCGCCTTTCAGAGGTTTTCCACCCTTCTGTTGAGTACCAATTTGAAATCCAATCTGACGTCTAAAACGGAAGTGAGAACAGGTGAGAGGACCTCACTTTCAGGCCTTGGTACGGCCTATACACGATGGATGAAGGTTTTGGCAAGGTTAAGAATGGATGGTACCTATAATCAGACTCAACCATTGCAATACTTGAGAAGAAAGAAAAAAATTTATCTCTTTTTATCTTAAGGCTGCTACCGATTCCTTATTTGTTATCCTGACGTCCTGTATGTAGGGTTGTTCGGAAATCCCTTTGCAACTTCTTGGACGTTCATACTTTGTTCTTTAGTCTTTCAATTACCATATAGTTTCTATAATTATAATAAAGGCTATATGTCATCGGTTGTGACGTTTACGAAGGGTCAACCCCTCGGATTTTTAGTTCTTGGCCTCTATTCACACTTAAACATCATATGCTTGTGTGGATAGCTACTGAAAGGGTGTATGGCACGACGAAGCTTTGCGACTATGCCATTCTTGGAGACGGTGATCGCTGACGAGAAGGTGACAACCACTTAGCATAATATATAGTTTCAGTGTACTATAAATATATCTAAAGAAAAGTCTCCCATTTGAAAGATTATTTATTATAAGTCATGTTTTGGAGTTTGCCAAATCATTTTTAAGCGACGAAGTTACTAGGGATTTCTCTCCAGTGTCTGCTAAGATTCTCCGGTCTTTGGTTGACGCTATTATGTGGAAAAGACCTCGATTTTCTCAAATATTAGAGATATAACTGGTACCATGTTTCTGTCTTTGACCTATCGATTGAGGGGTGCTTCGTATATGTGGTGCGCCCTATCGCCCTAAATCTAAGCGATGGAAGCCTCACTATCTTTGTATGCTTTTGCTGCCCGTTATCATTAAAACTGTGGTTATGATTTCCAGATTTGGGACTGTTAACGCCGAGTGTCGCACGGGCCTTCATTATTGAAAGGGATAAAAGTAGCGCCTTCGCTTTGTTTGTAATGAAAAGTAAAGAGAAGATCTTCAGATATTTTTTCCAGGGGAGGACTTTCTTGATCGCCTCATTCTTCAACCATGGGTTAAGATGTGGCTAAAGTCTCTCTGATGGTAGCGTATATTACGATCGAGTTTCCTCGAGCTTCCTCTTGTACCAATGTCTATATTCCGTTCTAGGAATAAGCTCAATTTCTTTTCCGGTATGTGGAGTTTTCTTTCGTTGTTAGGACAGGCTGAGAGCAGTGCCCGCTCCCTTTTATTTAGGGGAGTTGGACGGCCGTTCCTCTCTTCGGGACATTATTTATTCTTTTTTCGTTAAAACAAATACAACTGAAAAAGACTATTAGGAATTTAGACTGACGGTGTACCTGAGCACTCATGCCTGCAGACCCCTTGATTCTATTTCTATGACTACTCCGGAAAGAAAAGTCTCACTACTCAATGGCTTTCGATCTTCTTTCCCCCATATAGATATTGAATAGAACGAGTTCGCTTCAAGATTTCGTAAATACAAAATAAGGAATTCTTAGAAGAAAGCTCCTATAGTGGACAATTATAGCCCTTTGTATAGATTGGGTGCTTGTTTAAGGCCATAAAGTGCTCTCTTTAGGCGGCAAACAGAGATAGAATGATTTTTGAAGATGAATTATCGGCACCTTGAACTGCACTATCGGAACTTTGCTCTGAAGATTGATTTAAAGTAACGAAATCAGATGTATCCGAAATGGTAGTGATCTCCCCCCTGAAAAGTATCACGACCATAAAGAGAAGAAATGGGAGATTGCATGTTGATAACAGAAAATGGCAATCTATTGATTAAATACATTGTAGTAGTGAATTCTTCAACCAATATATGCTTTGGTACTCCATTATTTAGCATCAAATTCAAAGCCATTTCAACTATTGTGTGACGTCGTCCTTAAAGGCATATTACATATCCTACTCAGAAGACCTTGGTAATAGGAGTAGGATTCTACAAGCGTAGAGAGAACACCGCTTTACTTTTAACGTGAAAGGCGGTTATTACGGTCAGAAGACTTTGGTTGGATAAGGATGAGAGGGGTAGATCTACCCAATATGGACCGATAACAGATGGTCCCCACCAACTCCTTATCTCTCTTCCTCGCATTCCATTCATGACCTAACAGCTATCCCTCTTTCGGGGAGGGAATCACTTGTTGGATCGAACCCAAGGATAGGTTTGATCGGTCGGGTTTTGGATCGAATGAACATTCAACCGCGTCATCACGGAAGCGATGGATGTCCAACCTTTAGATCACTTCTTTCTCAATAAAGGCGGGTAAGGAAAGTCCGAAGGCTAATCCGGCAATTGATGGCTAGAAGGCGAAAACCGCTTTTTCCAATCAAAGCCCCAAACTAGTAAGGGTACTCGTGCCCCAGCAAGCCACCCTAACCCTACCGCCAAAGCTTGACTTTACTAAACTAAGAAATAAAGGCTCCTTCTATCTTATTAGTCAAGCGCTAACGAGCAAGAAAACGGATATTCCCTAAGAAGAAACTTTGTGCAGTTGCTTCTCCCTTGCTTCTTGCTTTAGAAAGATTGCTCGTTAGTTAGGCTGTTTTCAATAAAGCTCGCGCTAGTCGCTCACCTTTTTTGGCTAAGCCGTATCGTATCTTGCTAGTAATGGATTGATTCTTGAATATTTCTTGGTTTAGGCAGGTAAGTGTTAACAGGATCTTGTTGGCTTTCATTAGGTATACATAGGTACACATAGGAATTTCTTGCAATACATAGCGGTTGGCTTTGAATCACATGAAGCCCATATAGATGTCCACTCCTATTTCCTCTAAAGCTCTCCCTGTGGGGAACACAATCAGTCCACACAAGGACCTACTGAGTCATCCACCCTTGCATCTATTTGATGCATCATCACATGGCCGTCGTGTAACTCCTAGAGAATCATGTCATTCTCCTGTCACGTGTTTCCACCAGAGTAAAAAATACTCGAAGTAAGCTCCTGGATCGCCCTTATCTCTAAAGGTGATTACGAACGAGTGGAGTGCTTATGACCGTGGTAGCTGCGAGCCTCCTGGGTATTGCTCTCTCGTCTTTTTTCCTCCACCTTCCTCTTGTAATTGACCCTTTCTTTTCTGCTACACCTATCCATCCATCAGATTGACATCCAGCCGGGTGAGCGATAGTGGCTCCTGTTTACTAATAGATCTTCCGCTGCTAGTATAAAAAAACAAAGCACATAAGGATCCAGAATATTAAAATATATTGATCACTGATCAGGATTATATAAAGCCAGGTATTCCCAGAAAGTATAGTCATGATGTCCCTTCATGGCCGGCCTTTTCAGTATGGAGCCAAAGGCGAGGTTTTCGAGCAGGCCCCCTTCTCTAGATTTTCCTTTAAGTGACAAGGGGGTGAGGTAAGGAGTAGTATAAGAGTGGTTCAGTCATCGATAAGCCTCTCTTTATTCATTCTATAGGGCGGGGCTGCGGACTAATAATCCAGTAAAAGGGCTGAAAAGCTCCTTTATTAAACCTTCCCCTTTTAATAATAAGAAGGTAAGCATCAAAGCCCAGAAAACCCAACCTATACAAAGAGCTCTTTTCAGCCTCTACTCCTAACAAGTAAAAGTTGTTGGCACCCACCATATCTTGTTTCGGGGTCGATCTCTTGTATCAGAGCAAGCAAATTCAATGATTTTCTATATTCTATTTATTTCTTTTTATTGTTGAGTTTTTTCCACCACAAACAGATTCGTCTCATGGATTGAATAGAGTCCCCTGATCTCGACATTCAAGCACGAATCCCTTGAGCGCTTCGGCGACGGATAGCAGCATGGGCAAAGCACTCTGCTGCAGCGAGCAGCCGGTTCTTATTGAATTCACCAAGATAGTCTTGCTCGCTCCTGAACTCTGCAACGAGTTCATCCACCACCTCCGGGTCTGAGCTCTGCTCGAGCGTAGTCAGCCAGCTTCGTGACTTTGCTTAGCTTCCAGCGTTGCAAAGGGATAACCTTTCACTATCTAGGTGCCCTCGAAAGAGGGGTCCCACAGACCTCTTCCCCGAAGGTCAAGCCATAGTTCATGTCCCTGGGACAAGTGGAAGGAGTTAGGAGGATGGAGTGCCCTTTTCCTTAAGAAATAGGCAGCTTCGCCTTCAAGCCATCAATAAAATCGAGCTAATATGTGATCATGACAGTACATTGATGCATAGGTCTTCCTTACTTTATGGCCTTTTAATTATGATGCATCATGAACGTGCCAATATGTGATAGGAGTGAGCAGTGGTTAGATATAGGAGCGGCTCACCCCCTTGTCACTTAAAGGGCAAAGTCGCAGAAACGGTCGAGTTACTTTGTTCCCTCCTCTCGCTTCGCTCGAGCATCTTCAAACCTCACCCGCCGAATGGGTACCTAGGCTTCTCTTGCCAATGTATACAAATAGACAGACCTGGCGAACTATCTTTCCAAAGCCCCTTTCTTGCTGAAAGTATAATGATTAGACGAAGAAGGGGCCGTCAGACCAGAAAGAAAGCTACCCTTTGAGGCTAGATTGAGATTTAGGTAATGGGTCGTCACACAGAGACTGAGCGCAGATGCACCCGAGGAGTTTGATTTCTATGCTTCTTCTTCCTTTCTGAAGGGAACTTTCTTTCTCTTGAAAGATTTGATGCGCCACACGACTTACCCAATAGCTTTTCGATTGAGTAATTTCTTATCACAGTAGATACGACTGTAAAGAAAAATGATTCTTTTTGTACCCCCAATACATCTTGCATGTATATAGTCTCATAAAATGAAAATTTGTATGTCTAATTTCAATCAATCTTAATGGATCCCTCGTTACTGCCCAGAGGAGAAGAATAGGTAGGGATGACAGGATTTGATCCCGTGACATTTTTTACCCAAAACAAAGGCGCTACCAAATTGCGCTACATCCCTTTCAATTGGTCTACAACAGTGTCGTTGTAGAGAATCCCTGCCCACCACTAAAAAAAGCAGTAAGGAGTAAGGAGATTAAACTCTCGGAAAATACTAAGCAGCTACCGACTGTTCTGACATGCCCTTGTGTTGCTGTCATAAAATAGCTTTCTTCGTTCCGTCGTCGATCTTGCAATTTATTCCGGTATGCCGCTCTGCCAGCAAGGAGCAAAAGAACCAAGTTTTTCAGTGGCGATGTCAGAATTTGCACCTATTTGTATCTATTTAGTTATCAGTCCGCTAGTTTCTTTGCTCCTAATCGGTCTTCCTTTTCTATTTTCTTCCAATAGTTCGACCTATCCAGAAAAATTGTCGGCCTATGAATGTGGTTTCGATCCTTCTGGTGATTCCAGAAGCTCACATCGCAATAATAGTAGCGCAAAGGCCAGAATTAGGGGGCAGCCATAACATAAGGCTATTACTTTGACACCTCTCTATCTATAGATAGAGAGAGATCCGATGCGCGAGCAACCAGGCTGTTTAAAGGATAAACTCCTAATTTACT
The DNA here is from genome assembly GCA_005239505.1 of Nicotiana paniculata. Classification (NCBI taxonomy): domain Eukaryota; kingdom Viridiplantae; phylum Streptophyta; class Magnoliopsida; order Solanales; family Solanaceae; genus Nicotiana; species Nicotiana paniculata. The sequence continues at coordinate 13,608 of ML343907.1, read as the reverse complement.
ACTTAAAGAGAAAAATCATTCTCAAACTCTAGAGGGATCTCCTTATTCGAACATTAGGAAAGAATCTTATCACTTTCTGGAGGACAAACTAAGACATGTTGGCGATCCACGTCATGCCTTTCAACGCAATATTCTTGACGGGAGTCTAAACTTTTTTATTTATGATTTGAATTTGAGAGGTAGAAGTTCAAGCCTTTACCAGGATTTTCTAAGCTATTCCGTTGACAACTGAAACATTTCGGATCCTGCTCCTTTACAATTTTTGGCCCCATAAGAAGGTTGGGTTCTTGTGGGGCAAGGAAAAACCTCAAAGTTATTCTATCTATATTTTTTTATAGATAATTTGGATGACTGAAATAAAAAAACCTATGTTTGTTTTGAAAAACATTTTTGGACAATGAAAAAAAGTCTTCTTTTTTTCTTCTCTTAACTCTTAAGTTAAGTAAAAATAATGAAATTATGAACATCAACTTTGTCTGACGGCCCATTACCTAAATCATGATCGTAGATGCTAATGGGGCGTGAATCAAAGTGGGGGACCCCTCTACCGCCTGTGTCTATCTCCTGTCAAGTATGCTCCCTAGACATAGACTAGTACAGGGTAGTACTCTTGGAAAGATAGAATATCACTGCGTGAACATAACATTACATTAAGTTACGAATGTAACTCCCGAAGGATCGACCACTATTCTAATATAGTAAGGCGCAGAACTATTGTTCAGTGGAGCACCACAGTGCGGCGGTTGTTCCCATCATTGAAGTCAGGGTGTGGGATTGAGCCTTCTGAATGAGAAAGAAGAAAAGTGCTTCGTTTTGTTGGAAAAACCAATGCAAATATCATATTGACTTTCTATCGCCCTACTTCTAAAGATAGATAGAAAAGGTTGGAGAGACTGACTTTCTGAAACTCTCTCCTTTCTAAAGTTGCGCAAGGCGGCTCCTCCAAAACAAAGCCCTCAGATAATGGTAGAAAGTACATCTCCCAGAAACTGCTGCAGGGGTATTTGAAAAAGCAAGGTATTGAGTCTCAAATGACATGCCCATACACCCCACAACAAAACTCACCTTCTTTCTTCTGTTGTAAGAGGGGCGAAAGGGAACCAGAGAAGCAAGCATAACAACTAGTGACATTCCCCGCCACAACAGTTCCACTTCAAGGTGAACGGACTCCCGCAGCACTATACATTTCCCTGAAGCGCCTAGCCTTTAGTTCATTTGCAAGAGAGAAGGCCTCGAAAGTCAGTCCACTAGAAGTTTCATTGGACCTTTTGAACCCTAGTTTCTCCTTTGATCCAAAAGTCGCCAATCGCATGTGCGATGTGTCTAGAGTTTACCTTCATATCAGACCTCAAAAACAGAAAGAGAAAAAAAAAGTGTCTTCGTGGCAACTATGTTATACCGTTCGTGCCCCACACCAGAGAGCCACTGAACTGGCTTTTAAGAAGTGTCTTTCCTGCTTCCAATTCATAGACTTAAAAAAGAGGATTTGACACATCGTTGAGTGATATTTAAAAAGGAAAATGAAAGAAAGTCAACCTATTCCTGAAATTGCAATCAGTCTCGCTACCTCTTTAGTTGCCGCCCCTACTTGCTCATTCGCAATTACTACCACAATAAAGTCGTCCCTATCTCTAAAGGGGCTTATGCACTCCACAACTTTCTTATGTTATGGAGTCTCGAAGACTGAATTTAGCTGCTATTGAGGAATTATTAGAACTCTCGTCCGCCCCTCTCTTTACCCTTTGTAGCTGAACTTTCTTACTTAAGCGATGAGGAGCTTACTTAGTATTGAAATCGAGTTGGCAGAAAGTACCGAAAGTCGGCCGCCCGCCCTATCATTGTCTCAACCAACTTTTCTTCTTGTCGAATAGAGTCCCTTGATCTCGACATTCAAGCACGAATCCCTTGAGCACTTCGGTGGCGGATAGCAACATGGGCAAAGCACTTTGCTCCGGCGAGCAGCCGATTCTTATTGCATTCACCAAGATAGTCTTGGGCCGACTACAAGAAAAGCAAAGCTTCGTAGACTCGGTCAAGTCACTTATAGAATCCCGACGACTATTTTCCACTTAATTAATAAGTGAAGGGGAGAGGGAAGCGAGGCTTAGTGAGCTTTATAAGGCCGACCACTACATAAGCCGCTGGCGGAGAACTACTTCATTTATGAATTTCATAGTAATAGAAATACATGTCCTATCGAGACAGAATTTGGAACTTGCTATCCTCTTGCCTAGCAGGCAAAGAAGGGTAGGTTCTTACGCATTACTCACCCGTCCGCCACTGGAAACACCATTTCCCGTCCGACTTGCATGTGTTAAGCATGCCGCCAGCGTTTATCCTGAGCCAGGATCGAACTCTCTATGAGATTCGTAGTTGCATTACTTATAGCTTCCTTGTTCATAGACCAAAACCAGCATTAAGGTCTGGAGTAGGAGCATTAGGGTACGCGATGGCTGCTACATGGTGGAATTTAGCAAGTTGCCGTAAAATGGAACCACCTACCCGAGCAAGAGTTGTGCTCACCGGGTAAATCCGGAGAAGGGGAAATTCAACTAAGAAAGAATAAGAATAAGAAGAATTGCTTAAGTAAGGGAGTCGCTTCTTTTTTCAGTATACTGCTCCGCTCGCAGAGCGAATGAACATAAGTCAAACCGAATATGAGGAGGAAAGTGAGATCGTTGTTTGATCTTTATCGTCAAATCCCCAAATATGCATCTTCGAGTGTTTTAGCCGATCCCCAATCTCCCAGTATCAATATTTCGGCTGCTCAAGCCGGTACAGGTACAGAAGTGGCTACAACGGAGCAGCTTACTCCTGAGATGGATTTACCGATTGAACTAGATTTACCTACTTTTTCACCAAGCGGATTTCCCCGTGCTACAGAGTTTTGAGCAGACTACAGATCCATTCGACGATATTTTTGATAATATATATGAACAAATAATAGCTATATTCCATCCATTCCTGAATTTCAAGGGTGGGATTTGTGTTTTTTGGATGAAGTCATTCATTGTCCCTTTTTTCCCTGATGGATGAATATTATTTTTCCATTGAATGCCTCCAAGGCATATACTTAGATTTAATCACCAATGGTGATTCTTTAACCTTTTTAACTTTTTTTCTTAATTATTATATTGAAGTTTTATAAAAAATGAACTGACAAAGCGTATGTTCACAGAGGTTGTTGTAGTTTTTGTAGTTGCAAGAATTTCATTATCACGATTGGGTTGATATTCACTGTACCGCTTGTGACGCCTATGCTTTTCATGAACATCTCAATGTCCAAGATAAAAATAACGAGGGGAAGAATCGATGAGGCAAGTGTTTTCAAAGAGAAAATCGTGATGGAAAAAGCGTGAGGAGAATTCTAAACTCGAGATGCTAGAAGGTGCAAAATCAATAGGCGCAGGAGCTGCTACAATTGCTTCTCATACCGAAATGAACTTAGTTTCTCTAATTCCAACCGGAGCGATGTTGGGAACTTTCACTCCTGATAACAAACAAAAGTTGAATTCTATCTCTTCCTTCTGTGAAGCGTATCTATTTGTTGGTTGATTGGCTTGTGGTGATGCTCTAACCACGCTGTGGAGTTGAACCACAGTTCTTCCTTACATTTCATGGTGAAATTCCATTTCCCTTTTCATATCTATTATGGAGGAACCACTTCCCTCACTCAATTCTAATCTCCAAATCTTTACCCGATCAGGAAATTCTTATCTTATATGGCACCATAGGTCTGAGTTTCGTTTCCTATATGCGCTTTAGTTCCATCCGACTTCAAGAGCTTGTAGGAGGCCACCAACCCTTTCCCCTTTACCCTCTCACTCCCTAAGGAATGAAAGGTCACATCTAAGCGGTATGGACACACAAGGCCAAAACATGTGTGTCGGGAGCGCGACCCATCAACCTACTAGCAATGGGGGATAAAGCATAGCATGTCACAATAAAATCTTGATTTGAGGCGTCAGAAAAACACTGCCATTTGTTCCAAAAACAAAAGCCCCTTAGCGCCTCGGGACTATGAGTAGGGAGAAGAAATTGGAAGACTACCAATTGATTGACCCCGGAAGTAAAGAATGACGGTTCGACGAGCTCTTATTCGCCCCTAGCGGGCCTGTATACTCTTGTCCTGTTGGGTATAAAGGACACGAAGAGCTGGCTTGGGTATCTCCGAGGATGAGCTCTTACTGAACGTCCCATACTTTACCAATCATTTGGTGAAGTGCCCCCTTCCATTCTTAGGTAAGAGGAATCTACTCGTAATGCATGAACCAACCAACTATATGAAATATAGAAAAGAAGGTCTTTAATCTTCACACTTATGTGTGTTTGGAACATTTTGAGGTCAGCTTTGAGTGGTTGATTTTTTCCAACTTCCATATCAATTATGGAGAGAGAGAGAGATCGAAGGTCTTGTCATGCGTCTTGGAGCGAATAATTGCTTAAAATAAAGGTCGTTAAGGTCACATTGACATAGAATAATACGGATTAGCTCGCCCAGTGAGAAAGGCTCTGACCCTGCCAACCAAGTATCAAAAAGAAAGAGAGAAAAATTGGATATGAATAAGGGATAGGCAAGTCACATTCAATCGATTCCTAATTTAATAGGGCAATCAAAAAATTAACTATTTACGATGTCTCCCGTGGGGACGAAAATAAAAATCGGGTAGGATTCGCTCAATCAAAGACAGTTCAATTCGATCTTAGCCGATCTAAGGTTTACAGTCTCTCCGGCCCCGTTTCGGTGCACTATTGGAGAGTTCATTGGGCCCGCCGCTTTCTCAATCGAAAATGGAAACTAACCTACTGAACAATTCCATCTATCACTTACGTCATTTCTCAAGGTCAAAAATCTCAAATTTAGATTTAAGCATGAATTCATCGTTCTGTCATCCAACATGCTTCTTTCTAAGTGATTTCATACCTTACAACTTCACTCTGTCACCCTTCTAAGCTCTTTTTCCCTATTCCTTTAGTCTTCTTTGAATGATCCTTTCACTCTTCGAAGGTGAGCGAAGTACTTCGAGGGATTATATGGAAGGAACCTCTGCTAATAATGGAATGCATTGATTTGGGGCACTTCTTCTCCTTATTTAGCTTTCAAGTGGAAGATGACTTCCATAGAGTCATTTATGTTAACCCCTGCTTTGTGGAACTATCTTAGTCTAAGGCTTTGGGAGCCTGCATTTGTGGGAGCTGAGGCCACATTCACTACCATCGCAGTCTGGGTCCAACTAGGAGGTCTTCCCATTGAATTCTATTACATACATGACCACATTGAATAGGCTAGGAAAGGAAAGGAATGGAATCTTCGCGTGGACAAAGAGAGAGAAGAGAGGTCTAGGTCAACCTTAGGGATAGCGTAGCGTAAGCACGGGATAGGAAAGAGAAATGCTCAATGAAGCGCTCAAGAGAAGGGTGTAGGGCATTGATCAGGGCTAGTCAGCGCCCCGAAGTACACAAAATATCGGCTGGTACAAAGCAGGTCAGGAAGCTTGACATGGCAGAAGTTCGAGTCGAACCAGACTAGCAGATAGTGGGGCGATTGTTAGATCGGGCAGTGGAAGGAAGCTGTTAAGGATTGAAAGCGTGTAGTCCCTCGATTCAGGGATCGGTAGCGTCTTCCTCAATGGATATGTGGGCATGTATGGAGCTTCCAGGAGTTAGTGCATTGGATTCCTGGGCAACTGCATCTAGTAGAGCTGACTGAAGACCAAAGCAATCTCCTTTCTAGTCTAGTCTAGGCTTCTAGCCTTGGAAATGAGTCCTTAAACTCCCCTAGATGCATTAGCGGTATTAGCACTTCCCCTCTTTTTTCGGACGAGTCAAGCAAGTCCAGGAAGAGTGAATCGTCGAATAGGGGGAAGTAATATCACAGCAAAAGCCTTCTGGGTCAAAAGATCAAGCTTCTTCTTTTCGATCTGGTAGGAGGGGAAGGAGGACAGAGCTTTTGATTAAGCATTTGTGTGGGTCTAGCTCTGCTTTCTAAGGGCTTCTTTTCTTAGCTTCACCAGCTAGAAAGATAATTCATGTGCATCAACAAAGGTCTAATAGTTTCATTGTAGGCACATCTTTCTCTTAGTGAAAGTCGCGTTCACACAGCCCTATGCCACCCCCCCCCCCATTGTGGTATTAATCCGGATTTCTCTGTCCCAAGCCGGTCTGTTCACAAATCTTGGATGTTACTTTTTTGCACGAATCCGACCTTTTAGGGGTTGAAGGCGTAAGCGCAGCTATTAAATAAAATCTGCATCTGCTATTTCTCGTCCCGCTTGAGGTTTGTCGAAGATAAGTATCAAGTCCTCTATGGTTGAACTAGACTAGATTTTGAGGATGAGTAGTGGTTAAAATTCATCCCGAGGTATACTCACAAACACTTTCCTGAGCTCGACTCGAACCAGCATCTCTGGGAGCAAAAAACATGCCCAGAGAACAACCTTTCATTTTGATCGTGAAAAAAAAAAAGGGAACTTGGAGTTGGCGCCCACAAAACGGATTTCTTGCTTACCAAGCCATCCTGGCTTTCACTCCTCCAGTTAAATTATTCTTCTTTGTCTCATCCAGGCGGCCTACCCGATTTCCTTTCGTTCAGCTACCCTTAACCGCACCATAGGGACTTCTCAGTGCAAATCCAATTCATTATCATCCACTGAGTATTCTATTTATATAGGCTGAATTTTGGCCATGTGTTCGTATATCGCGAGACAGTAGATTAAAAAATTTGAGTTCTCTCTGGTCCTTTACTAATACATTCCCCCCTTGTTGGTCAAGTTCACTTTGTTTCTCCTCTAAAAAGTCACAAAAGTCTTCTTGGGGGTGTAGGCGGCATTTTCTACCAAGGTAGGATGTGAAGTAAGTATTTGTTGAAAAATAGAATAGCATGACTGCTTTTTCTTGCGGATCCTAAGATCCTTATTCTCGAACTCGATCAATTGGTTATATTCTTTTTGTGAGGAACAGNAAAAAAATGCTATTGGTATTTTCCATTGCCAATATCCTATTTATCATCGATGACTCCAAGGCTATATTGTGAGTTGGGGGCCAAAGCTCCGACAGGACCTGGAGCCCGAATAAATCTTCCGATGAGGACTTTGAAGAGCCCAGAAGAGGAAACTCATCAGGCTCATGACCTGAAGATTGCAGGTTCGAATCCTGTCCCTGCCTAATCAATGGAACATTGTTCACCGGGATAGAAGGCCGGTAAAATGAAATGGTTGAATAATTTAAAAATTCGATTATTCAGGAATACACATTGAATGCTGAGATTACGCTATTAAGATAGCAATGCGACCTCAAACCCCTGTCGTCGATACAGTAGGTCGAAATACTTCTCGTAGTTGAATAGCGGGCCAAATATGGTGCTATCAGGCATATTAGCCATTAAGCAAGGGTCCACCTTGTACCAGACAACACAACCTACACCCGTGACCACAAGCGCCAAGTAATGCCCAAAATATCCGGGACGAAATGTTACAACATCAGTTAATACCCTATCTGCATTCCCAGGTTTATTTAATAATCCACGAACGCCGGCCCCTAAACTAGAGGTGGCAAACATACTATCAGGTGAAATTCTACTAGTTATATATGATAAGCCCAGGTTGTTGTTGCAGTATACGGTCATTTTTTAGAACTATATCAATTTCTTTTAGCACTCTAGACACACTGACGGGAGCAAAAAAAATATAGAAGTCCCACGGAGTTGATGACCACGGGTGGAAAATTACTCAATAAATAGAATATCATGCTACCATTTTGGGCCAACAAGGTCAAAATCTTCATCAACACAAGTAAAGGACATGACAATCAGTCTGAATCCACATTTAAAAGATTATTTATTATAAGTCATATTTTGGAGTTTGACAAATCATTTTTGAGCGACGAAGTTACTAGGGATTTCTCTTCAGTGTCTGCTAAGATGCTCCGGTATTTGGTTGACACTATTATGTGGAAAAGACCCCGATTTTCTTAAAGATTAGAGATGTCACTGGTACTATCTTTCTGTCTTTGACCTATCGATTGAGGGGTGCAGATTTCCAGAATCGATAAACTTTGCGACCTAAAACCCCTGTGGTCGATACTGTAGGTCGAAATACTTCTCGTAGTTGAATAGCGGGCAAATATGGTGCTATCAAGCATACTAGCCATTGAGCAAGGGTCCACCTTGTACCAGACAACACAACCTAAACCCGTGGCCACAAGTGCCAAGTAACGCCCAAAATATCCAGGACGAAATGTTACAACACCAGTTAATACCCTATCTGCATTCCTAGGTTGATTCAATAATCCACGAACACCGGCCCCTAAACTAGAGGCGGGAAACATACTATCGGGTGAAATTCTACTGGTTATATATGACAAGCCCGGGTTGTTGTTGCAGTATACAGTCAGTTTTTCCAATTCTTTAGTAGAAACTTAGATTGATCGGGTAGAAAACGAAATGCAAAAGCCATACTTTTATTACTAAATTATTGTACGACCCCTGATAATGGGCTAAAACCTCATCTAAGCAGATACCTTTCTTCATACCCTGTATTATACCCTCCCACCAAGGATGAAATGTGTTCAAAGAATGAGAAAAAGGAGGCGTACTGCTTGAGCTGACCTCTGAATTACCCGAGGAATATCCGGTATTACCATTATCATAAAAAGTCCCGCTATCAATCGTCAGTTTTTTTAACTTCTCACACAGCGTATAATCATCGAGGTCGTCGATATTTTTCAATACATTAATAAATCGACACCAATCTATACTCTTCGTCCGCATAACTGGATATTTCTTTTTTATGTAGGATATAAACCCTATAAACAGTGTTTCCGCTATTTAACACAGTTACCAAAGGCTCACCCGCACCAACTGGGTTCGCTAATTCAGCAAAAGGCGGAGGGATATTCTAATTCTAGGTGAGCAGGGATTATATCAGATTTATCTCGCATTTAGCGTTGTAAACTAAACATTTTTAAAATTCACTACATACAAAAAAATATCCTATCAAATAAACACTACAAATGACCACTAATAGTTTACCATAAATACCTTTTTTTCTCTTCCACCCCTGAAACATCAGCTTTAACCACTTCTTTTTCAACCCTTACTTCTATACAATCATAATTATGAACTGAATAATTATTTAAATCTGAAGAATTATTCACTTCTTTTATTGACCCTTGAAGCCATTTCTCTATAAACTCAGGTCGTGGAATACTATCTATAATTTCAAGTTTTTTCAAATAATCTATGATTAGATCAGCTAATTTCGGTATATCCCAACCCCTACACCTAAGAATGTAAATTATCACTGGTATTAAAATGAATACTGACCTAATTCCATTAGTAATAAATTTAGGAATGATAAGGTGTGACATCTATAGATATATGTATTGAGAGCACTATAAATTTTTCTGATGATCCCAGTTCTGTAGTCTATAAAGCGAAGCTGGAAATTTATGACTATACAAACCTTGTATAAACCGTAAAGCCAAACCATACACACGGTCCTAAAGACATTTTTCTCTTAGACAAAAAGAAGATATTGAGGCTTGGGTTAAGATCGATACCAACAGTAATCCAAATACTAAAATTGGTATTAATAATTATCAAATAATTGATAAAATTAAGAAAAAAAGGCCTTTTTATCTTACGATTCATCAAAATCTAGAAAACAATAAAAAAAATTCGAAAAAAGACTCTTTTGATTGGATGGCGACCCCACCCCCAACTCTAGCTGAGAAGCACCCTCCACCCACTTTCATTTTTCCGTGTGCCCAAAAGCCCGCCCGGCCGGTTTTTGAGACCCTTTCCTGGAAGGGCAAACCAAGGAACTCAGATTGTGGAGCAGCAACCTGTGATCCATTCGGTTAACCACATGTTCTTTTTACTCATGAAAATGGTTCCTTTAAAAGAAAACTAAGATCATGGAAGGAACTATAGCCGGCATAAGCCAAGCATGTGTCACTTTCTTACGTCAGGAGCAAGGGAGATAAAGAAGTATGGGGCCGATACGAGAAGGATCAAATCATAGAGATTGAACCTTAAGAGGTGGAAGAAAAGGAACCTCGGAAACCCAGAGATCGCGGAGTCAGTGCCCGCACCGAAAGTGAAGAATCTTTCCTCTCCTTTAAGTCGAGCATGACGCTTTTAGAACAATAAATCCAGTGGAAATTTCTCATTATAATGAATGAATAAAGGCATAAAGAGATTAATATGTACTTAAATATCGAATGTAACTGTGGATTTCCCTCTATCAGGAACCCACTATTTCTTATGTTTGTAACCATATAGAAAATATATGGATATCGAAGAAGAATTAAGCTCACAGAGATTAATAAAACAGAAAGCATCATAGTACGTCGTCTTTTCCTGTCTGTGCGTTGTTTTTCTTTGCCTTTCTATATAATTCATATAAAGAGAAAGATATACAGTCCTCTTGGGCGGCCGAGAGTGTTATGTGAGAAGGACCAAGGAGGATCATATCCTAAAGGATAAGGAGGAGGAGTAGGAGCTAGCTTTAGGGGTGGAATTGAATGATTACGAGATAAACAATGAGACAAAGGAGAGCACTTAGACAATTCACTTTGATTACAGGGAAGTCTGCTGGTAGGAATTCCTCAGAGCGTATTACGATTTTTCACCGAGGGGGTGGATCGAAGCAATTGCAACGAAGAATTGATCTTAAACGAAGCACTTCGTCTATAGGCATTGTAGAAAGGATAGAACATGAGCCTAATCGTTCTTCTCGAATCGCTCTAGTACGATGGACCAGTGGGTTTCCGCCAGAGAAAATATAAGATGATAGAAGAGTTCGCTCCGCCGCGTAAGATCCTCGAATCAACCACGGCTACCATCCGCGGTCCATTTTCGTTCTCTTCCCTGCCCAGGAAAGGGGATCAAAGAAAGATAGCTTGATTCTCTCCTGGACGGATGGCGACTTATGTAGTGGTCGGCCTTCCTACCAGAATGCCTTCTCTATCGAAGAGCGCCTTTTTTACTAGTAAGGATGCAGGAAGCAAAAAAACTTGTGCGAAGGACATTTTCTTCTCTGCCCTCTCCTCTCCAAAGGCCAAGGGAGAGACTACATCCCTTTCCTTCGGTAGCTCTTTTGGTTTCCCAAGGATAGAGGTAGATGGGGCAAAACCCGCTTTCTTCTCTCCGCGAATGAGAGAGAAAGTCAGAGGAAAAAACACGTTCTCTCTTTGCGAAATCCGAAAGTGGAGAACACATAGCATTCTATGGGTACATAGGATAAAACGTAAAGCAACGCTCTCTTGGTAGAGTTTTAGGCGGCAAGAGACTTTAGGGATTGTTGGAAGATCGTGCACCTGTCGTGTGACCCGTTGGTCCTAAGCAATGTCTTGCGCGAAGCGACCCACTTAGAAAAACCTCCCATTTATGTTAGGGTAGCACTAAAATGCATCTTCGATCGGATGCAGGTATCAAATCCCGCCACTAAGATGTCCAGCGGATTCCTGGGCCTTGACGAATGGCCGGCCACCTTTTATGTTAGAAGAGCGAAAGGCCTAGGGCATAGCAGGATGAACCAATGTGAATGAGTGTAAACTTCATTGCCCGAAAATGATTGGGGCTGACCACACTAGGTACTACCGTGGTAGCAAGAGAGGCCAGGCGGTGACAATTGAGAGGTTGTCATTGAGCAATCCTAGTCACACGGGAAAAGAGGTCAAACGGCAAGGTCATACGCCCGTTTGTCTCCTTGTGGAGTATAGCTCACATCCAAATATCTGATTAGGGAACGGGCAACACCCATGAAGCTCCGGCGGAAGGGAAGGCCTACCAGGCCGTATGCCCATGGGTGCAGGATTCTTCGAAAAAGTGCAGGCTGACTCGGAGACCCTTGGCTTAGTAATGAATGAAGGAAAGCTCTTCGAGCTTTCTTCGCCAGCGGCTTATGTAGTGGTCGGCCTTATAAAGCTCGCTAATCCTTGCTTCCCTCTCCCCTTCACTTATTAATTAAGTGTAAAATAGTCACCGGCATTCTATAAGCGACTTGACCGAGTCTACAAAGCTTTGTTTTTCTTGTGTTGGTATAATGCATGCTGGAACGTGCGAATTCGAGGTCTCATGAACTACTACTAAAAACCAACTTTGCTTTTGTTTTGTTTGCTTCACCTATGAGAATTTCTACCAATTCTTCTTTTATTCATCAAAGCTCATCCTAATCTCCGTCGAGATTACTGCCTTAGCCTTGTCCTATCATCTGTATAATGGAGTTCATCATTTATTGACGGATTTTTCGGGATTTTTCTTTCTTAGAATTGGAAGAGAACGATTGAAATGACTGTTCCAAATTTTACCTATACCTTTCTTTGAGATTTAAACAAAAAAAAAATTCTTATGAAATGTTTATTATTCGTTGATAGATCTAAAGCTTATGTCGTAAAAGCTGACATCAAGCTATTGGCCTTTTATCTGTATCTTCCCTCATAGAGTGGCGTCTTTTATAAGAAAAGACTTTCTCAGTGGAACTAAAAAAAGAGTTTGAGCTCTTTTTTTTGGTTGACCTTTAGCCACGTGCGGCGGCTATGCGCATGTGTCCCAAAGTGACGTATATTTTTTGGTAATGGGTATATTCGAGAAAAGGTTTGGAATTCGACCTCCTCTTATACGCTCTAAAAAGGGGTCATGGACTCCTTTTTTGTTTAGGATCCCCTTTCTACATTCAATTATTTATTGAGCTTGGTGTGGAATCACCATCATTACACATTCATTCTTGGTCTGGTTGCTGGTCTAGTGAGCCTTCCTAGCTGTGTAGAGTGCAGCCTGCCTACTGAATACCGTAACATAAGTAACTCAGTGTTCCATACGGGGGATGAAAGCAGAATTTGTTCGGATCCTCTCACATGTTCAATCTTTTTTTAGCGGTTTCCCCAGAGATCTTTATCATTAATACAACCTTCATTTTTCTCACTGATGGAGTTGTATTTAGTACCCCTAGGAAATATGATCATCCACCGCTAGTAAGTAATGTGGGTTGGCTTGGATTACTTAGTGTTGCGCTCCTAGGAGGGCAGCACCCTTTGGGATGCGGAGGAGCTATTATCGTCCAGCTCCCTTGATGCGAGACTAAATTGCATAGTTTAACATGGTATATGCCTTACATTTTATATGAATTAATGATAAGAACACACTTTTTATGTGCTTAATGGAGTTTATTTAATGTCTAGGTGAATTGGAGTGGAAACCGCGTAAATGGATGCAAATACAGTGAAAATACGCTTAAGGGTCGAAGAGGAGATGCCCGGGCGATACTCAGGTGATAGGGCTGAAACGCCAGCCCTACCCTTGCATTACCCACGCGTTAGGGCTGAAACGTCAGCCCTAGCCTGGCGTGTTAGGGTCCAAACGTCGGGTCCCAGTTTCGGCCAAATCCGAGTTTTGATGAGTTTAAGTGTTTCCCGGTCGAAATAGAAGTCCCCTAAACGTCTAGGGTTCTCCCTAAACATATAAATAGACTCCTAAAACATAGCTACAGAGGGATTCGGAAGGCATTAAAAGGATTCAACAGAAGAAAATCATTGAAGTGCCAAAACATTGATTTCTACATCTAGTATTCATTACTTTGTATTTCCATTATGCAATTTCTTTTAGTT